>PVIU01013140.1:0-57130 GCA_004026605.1 Ondatra zibethicus | reverse complement strand
GTTCCTTGGTAGAATTTTTGGGATCACTTATGTAAACTATCATATCATCAGCAAACAGTGAGAGTTTGACTTCTTTTCCAATTTGTATCCCCTTGATCTCTCTTTGGTGTCTTATTGCTCTAGCTAGGACCTCAAGAACTATATTGAATAGGTATGGAGAGAGTGGACAACCTTGTCTTGTTCCTGATTTCAGTGGAATTGCTGGGAGTTTCTCTCCATTTAGTTTGATGTTGGCTGTTGGCTTGCTGTATATTACCTTAATTATGTTTAGGTATGTTCCTTGTATCCCTGCTCTCTCCAAGACTTTTATCATGAAGGGATGTTGTATTTTGTCAAACGCTTTTTCGGCATCCAATGAGATGATCATGTGGTTTTTATTTTTTAGCTTATTTATATGATGGATTACGTTGACAGATTTTCGTATGTTGAACCATCCCTGCATCTGTGGGATGAAGCCGACTTGGTCATGGTGCATGATGGTTCTGATGTGTTCTTGGATTCTGTTTGCTAGTATTTTATTTAATATTTTTGGTGCATTTTTTAAAGATTTTATTTATTTATTATGTATACAACATTCCTACCATGTATGCTTGCATGCCAGACCTCATTATAGATGGCTGTGAGCCACCATGTGGTTGCTGGGAATCGAACTCAGGACCTCTGGAAGAGCAGTCAGTGCTCTTAACCACTGAGCCATCTCTCCAGCCCAGTTGGTGCATTTATACCTTCAGATTCCTTTCACTGTCAAGAGAATGCCTCTTGGAAAACCTGAGTCTTTTGGAACAGAGCCTCTTAGTCATGAAAGTCTAATGTCCAAAAACAAGGACATATTGTTCAGAAGGGAAGAGCTGTATCTCTACAGCAGCGGTTCTCAACCTGTGGGTCGCAACCGCTTTGGGGGTTAAACGACCTTTCACAGGGGTCACCTAAGACCAAGCGAAAATGCAGGTATTTGCATTAAGATTCATAACAGTGGCAAAAATCACAGTTCTGAAGTAGCAACTTAATTTTATGGATAGTGGTCACTACAACACAAGGAACTGTATTAAAGGGTCACAGTGTTATGAAGGTTGAGAATCACTGTTCTAGAGTAAGGGCTACAGACTTAGCTTCCTGACCCATAATCCAGCCCCAGTCCTGAAAAAAGGTCCAGAGAGAAAATGCCTCAGTAGCTGTAACAGCTAGACCAAACCAGCCCTCAGACTTGAAAAGCTACTTTTTTTTAAAAGATTTATTTATTATGTATACAACATTCTGCCTTTATGTATGCCCGCACGCCAGAAGAGGGTACCAGATCTCATTACAGATGGTTGTGAGCCACCATGTGGTTGCTGGGAATCGAATTCAGGACCTCTAGAAGAGCAGCCAGTGCTCTTAACCACTGAGCCATCTCTCCAGCCCCGAAAAGCTACTTTTATCAACTTGGATTGCATAGCAAGACTACATCTCAAAAAAGGAGGGGAGGGATTCTGTGTCTGTCTGTTTCTGTCTCTTACTCATTGTATAGTTCAGGGTTCTCTAGAGAAACAGAATTTTAAATAGAAAATACAACACACACACACGCACGCATACTAGTGGAGTTGCTTAAGAATTGCTGTCTAGGGCTGGAGAGATGGCTCAGTGGTTAAGAGCACTGACTGCTCTTCCAAAGGTTCAATTCCCAGCAACCACATGGTGGCTCACAACCGTCTGTAATGAGGTCTGGTGCCCTCTTCTGGCCTGAAGACATATGTGCAGACAGAATATTGTATACATAATAAATAAATATATTTTTTTTAAAAAAAGAATTGCTGTCTACCAATGGAAGGTCCAAGAATCCAGTAGTTGTCAGTCTACAAGCCTGGTTGTCTCAGCTGGTCTTAAGTATAAAACAGAATCCTGAAGAAGTAGACTCTGATGCCAAGAAATGACTTGACACAAGAGCAAGGGCAAGCTTCCTCTTCCTATGCCAGCAGGAGGTGTGGCTCAGATTAAAGGTGACCTTTCCCACCTCAAAAGATCAGGATTAAAAGCAGGTCTTCCCACCTCAAATGGTTTAATTAAGGAAAAAAATCCTAGCCGGCTATAGTGATAAACACTTTAATCTTAGCACTTGGAAGGCAGAGGCAGGTGGATTTGGGGAGCTCAATGCCAGCCGACTCTATATAGGGAGGTTCCAGGACAACCACAGCTATATAGTGATACCCTGTCTCAAAAAAGAAAAATATTTTTTAAATACTTATTTATTATGCATACAATATTCTGTCTGTGGATATGCCTGAAGGCCAGAAGAGGGCACCAGACCTCATTACAGATGGTTGTGAGCCACCATGTGGTTGCTGGGAATTGAACTCAGGACCTTTGGAAGAGCAGGCAATGCTCCTAACCGCTGAGCCATCTCTCCAGCCCCAAGAAAAATGTTTTTAAAAAGAAAGAGAAAAATGCCTTCACAAGTGTACTCAGCTGCTTGAGCTTTAGTTAATTCCAGATATAGTCATGTAGACCTGGTTAGCCTTGAACTCACAGAGATGTGCCTGCCTCTTTATTCAACCAATGAAAACAACAGAAATACAGAAGGCCTCCTACACCATTTCTGCTGTTTCTGTTTAAACAAAAAAGAAAGGCTTTCACTTTAACATAGTAAAATTACATATAACAAAAAAGTTATCAAGCAAGAACTACAATTACCATATTTAGATCTATTTTATCTTTTATCGTAACAATGGAAAACTAAAACTATATATCTATTCTTCAACTCCATCAAAGACTCCAGAAGGATATAATAAATGCCATATTCTGTCGTCTTTGAAAGATATGAAGAATGCCTATCTAACTAAAATATATCTCTATATATCTAGAAAATCTAACTAACATGACTACAAGCTTAATTATTATAGACGATTATCAATTAACAACCTATATTTCCTAATTATACATTACATTTTTAAATGAACTACACAATCACAATATCTTAATCAAGATCAGAAATACATATATATAACAAAATTGACCTTAAATTTATATCAATAAAGCAAAATTCATACCAATGTAATTTATTCATATCTATATCATATCCCCCTTAAAATGTAAAAGAACATTTATAAACAATATTTGGGGATATGGGTATAGTTTTTTCTCTCCAAACTTCTTCCTGCTGTATGGGGGCGCTGTCAATCAGGTCTTTCATGGTGTATCCTGTGTGCTAGGTTCATCTCAGTCACCAGTTGAGTGAAGTAATTTTCTGAAGGTGTTCATGGTGATCTTTCAGGAGGGCATGGTCTATCACACCATATTGGTCTAGAAGGAATCCACAGGGTCTCATGCTCTGTGAAAACAAAAGAAAAACCTCTTTTCCAAAGCATCATATCCTTAGACCCAAATTCTGAAGTCATAATACCTTTAGAACATATCTGTTGGTTTAGTTTGGCAGCCCATACAATGAAAATTCTCTCTGTACTTAGCTCCTTTACAGTCAAAAAGTTTAAAGAAAACACAATAAGATACATAATCCAGACATTCTGTGAATTTTCCATTTTTACATGGCTTATTTTTTTTAATCTATGACTATCTGTACTCTGTCTCTTTAAAGACTTCACTCTTTTTTTAAAGCACTAACTGTATTTCATGACTCTCTATACTCTTTTCCTTTTCTCTCCCAAGCCTACATACAGCCATCCAACACTGTGACCCATTTAGGGTCTTTCATGTCTGAATCTGTCCTATTGCACTGTCTTTAACTGTTTACTGTCTTAAAGAGCTTTTTAAAATGCTAAACAGCTTGGTTGCAGCTGCTCTGGATGTTGGCTCTGCTTCTCTCCAATTTCAAAATGGTGGACGTACCATTTCTGCTAGCTCTGGGGCCACCAGGAAGGAGCTGTGCTCAGCAGTCCAACCCGGAGAATGAGCGTGCAACACATAAACGCTTTCTATCTGAGCTACAGTCAAATCTGCCATGCAGAGCACTGTGCAGCCTGGAAACATCTCTCTGTATGGCAGCAGAAATCCGCCATGCTCTCCTGCCTGTGCACGCCTAGTAGACCTGATCATGCTGCCTGCCCAGGCAGGTGCCAAACCACAGGCATGGTCTCAGTTACTTTCTTCCTGATCCCGAGTGGGCACACAAACATCCAGTCCCACAAAAGCCATTGAAATGCTTCATAGCCAGAGTTCGCGCTGGTGGCACAGCCCAGGAAGCCCTGTTTTAAAACTGTGCAGCTTTTTTTTTTTTGTTATGGCTGCTGAGTCAGGAAATTCTCTCTTAAAGGAGCTATGGCACACTGCCAGCTGTGCTAAACTATATATTTGTGTCTAGAATTCCTTTTTAAGCCCTCTCAGATTTTACATGGAGTTAGTCAGCCATGTTGGGCAGCCAATCTGTAGTAAGAGGAGCAGGCCGCGTTCCCGCATTCCCAGTACCTGGCTCCTGACCACAGGTCTCTGGCCACCCAGCTAACTTAAGCCCTGAAATAATTACACAGAAACTGTATTCATTTAAATACTGCCTGGTCCATTATCTCCAGCCCCTTATTGGCTAACTCTCACATCTTGATTAACCCATTTCCATTAATGTGTATCGCCACTTGACTGTGGCTTACTGGCATAAGTCTAACCAGCATCCATCTTGGGCAGGAAAACCATGGCGTCTGCCTGTCTGTCCTTCTTCCCAGAATTCTGTTCTGTCTACTCTGCCCACCTAAGGGCTGCCCTATCAAAAGGCCAAGGCAGTCTCTTTATTCAAACAATGAAAACAACAGAAATACAGAAGGACCTCCTACACCAGGAACATTTAAACCCCCTCCCGTGATAAACCAGGGGCTAACTTGAGCTATTGTTTGTACAAAATCTTCGGCTGTCTTCCTTGTTACTTCCATACCTTGTTACTTTAAGAGTTTCGGTTACTTTTTTTTAAAGATTTATTTATTTATTATGTATACAACATTCCTTCCATGTACACCTGCACACCAGAAGGGGGCACCAGATCTCATTACAGATGGCTGTGAGCCACCATGTGGTTGCTGGGAATTGAACTCAGGACCTCTGGAAGAGCAGTCAGTGCTCTTAACTGCTAGGCCATCTTGCCAGCCCCAGAGTTTCAGTTACTTTTTGAGGCCTTCAATCCACCCTTCTGCCTCTTCTTTATACTTGCTAGTCTTTTGGAGGGTGTCCCTCAGAGTATCTCTAAGGATGAAAAATAAAAACACATTACCTTCCCAATTCGCTCCTTGATTTAGCTGGCAGATGGAGTGACCCTGTTCATGAATCCCCACTTTCTAGATCTCGTTGAAACCTCCTTTTGCCGTACCCAGGGCAGCCTGAACTTGCCGAGACTGGCGGGGGCAGAATGCCAGGATTGAGACACGGAGGCTTCAGGTGGAAGAACAGCAACCTTTATTTTGCCCTGCTAAAGCCTTTTATACCTCTACTGCTTCTGTGGAAAACCACTGGCCAGAAAGAACACAAACATCCTTGTCAATTACAGACCACAGGGAAGTTCCGCTGTTGGTCGCTGTTGGTTGGGGGGGGGAGTGAGGGCAGCTGTTGGGTCCCTTGAGGACAGGCCTTCTCACCCCCACTTGATCTGTTTTCCACTCTTGTGGTTGGTTGTTCTGAAAACAGGAACAAAACCAGGAACAATCTTTTGTTTTCAGCAATGTTTTTAAGGATGTTTACTCCTAAGCCATGTGAGTTATGGTGATGAGCTTCCTGGTTTTGCTGGCTTGGCCTCCCCTGCTGAGGGCTATATATACTGTGTGAGAAAGTGGAATAAAGGCTTGTCTGCAGAACCTGAAGTTGTGCTGTGTGTTAATCCTGATGTTCTTTGCTCAGAGAACTACAGTTGCCGTGCTGGCACAACAGGCAGCTAGATCACAACAATAATAGGTAAATAAAATGTATTTATTTTGGTTTTTGGAGACAGGGTTTCTCTATGCAACAGCTCTGACTGTCCTGGAACTCACTCTGTAGACCAGGCTGGCCTCGAACTCACAGAGATCTACCTGTCTCAGCTTTCAAGAGCTGGGATTAAAGGTGTGTGCCACCACTGTTATGATCTGCTAGCCTGGTCTGTCACCTGGGTACATTGTCCCTTTAAGAAACAAGCCCTGCCCTCTCCCAACTCCTCCCCTTCCACTGAGGAAAGCAGATATCTTACTTCCTCCGGCCTGGCATGCTATCTCTCCTTTCCCTCTCCTGAAGAGGTAGCTTCTCCTCTCCTCTCCCCGCTCTTCCCTCTCTCTCTGTTTCTCTCTCTCTCTACCTCTCTCTGCCCTTCTTCCCTTCTCCCCTTTCCCTTTCCCCTCCATAACCCACTAAATAAATATCCAACCTCACTCCGCATGGCGTGCCTATTGTCCCTGTCTCTCACCCTCCGTGTGCTGTGTGGCTCCCTACCTGGGACCTGCTGCACCTCGTGACCCACTGCCTGCTGCCACCACTCGGGGAACCACAGTGTTTAATTTTTACCACTACAACCACTACCCAGAAAAAAAATATTTTAAAAAAGATAAAAGTTGGCTGGAGAGATGGCTCAGAGGTTAAGAGCACTTACTTGGCTGTTCTTGCAGAGAACCTGAGTTCAGTTTCCAGCACCCATATGGTGGCTCACAACCATCTGTAAACTTCATCCAGTTCCAGAGGATCCAATGCCTCTTCTGACCTCTGTGGGTTCATCCACATATGTGCATACACTTGGGCACACACAAATACACATAAAATACATATTTTTTAAAAGATAAATGTTATAGAAAAAAGAGATCTCAAGGTCTATTAAAAAATGTCATTCCCCTGGGCGGTGATGGCACACACCTTTAATCCCAACACTCAGGAGGTAGAGACAGACAGATCTCTGTGAGTTCAAGGCCAGCCTGGTCTACAAGAGCTAGTTCCAGGACAGGCTCCAAAGCTACAGAGAAACTCTGACTCAAAAAACCAATAAATAAATAAATAAATGGAACATAGTGAATGTGCACATGCTCTTTAGCGGCTGCAACTGAGGACGTATCCTGTCAGGACCCCAAGGGCAGGGCAGTACAGATGTCTAAATACTAACACTGACAAAGGGCATTCTTAGCCACACAGTTTCAGGCCATTCTTAAAACAAGCAAGCAAACAAAGTTGGGACCCTCCTCCAGTTTAACTGCTTAACACCATTATACTCCCTTAGTGTTTATGTAACTTTTGCAAGGGCATACAGACTCTATCTAGTTGCTCACAGGGCTAGCAGGAGTTAAACACTACCACTTTCTCCTGTCTCATTCCACTGTGTGAGCCGGCTATGCACTGGGCATTAGCACACCCATACCTACCTACCCCTGTGCCTGCTTTCTGCTTGAATCCTTTCTAGTTCAGGCTTGTCCCCTAACCCAAAACCTGAGCAGTGGGGAGCCGGGAAGCCGCAGGGAAGCAGGTGTGGACCTAGGGTCAGCTTCGTTCTCATTTTTTCAATGTTCCTCCCGCCTGGACAAATTGCAACAATTTAGTCTATCTCCATTGGTTTTGTTTTTGGCTCTAGAATCAGACACTTGGCCCCATAAAATAGAGCTATGGGTTGAGCACAATATGTTGCTTTTGTAGACAGAAAAGGGTTAAGAAAAGCAGAACCTAAGTAATTGTCCTTGTAAGGCAGAGAGAGAAGACAGTTGGGGGGCAGCTGATTGGTTAACGTCAGCTTACCTCAGTTATTTTGTATAAGGATTAACTGGCATGTTTGGGAAATTTAGCTGTTGTCTCTTTAAATCCGATTTCTTAGGGAAAAAAAAAAGCTTAGTTTCAACTTGGAAATATGGATTTTTAACATGAACGATTCATTTTTACACTTTTTTTTTTTGGTTTTTCGAGACAGGGTTTCTCTGTGGCTTTTGGTGCCTGTCCTGGAACTAGCTCTGTAGACCAGGCTAGTCTCGAACTCAGAGATCCTCCTGCCTCTGCCTCCCAAGTGCTGAGATTAAAGGCGTGCGCCACCACCTCCCGGCTCATTTTTACATTTTGCCTAGACTGTTGGAAGAGCTTAGATTGCAAGAGCTTAGATCAAAATAATGACCTCTCCTGTACTTGTATGTGTGTGTGCATGCAAGTGTGGCCAGAGGTCCACCTTGGGTGTCATTCCTCTGGTACTGTCCACCTTGTTTTATTGGCTTTGGGCTTTATGATTAGGTTAGGCTAGGCTGGTCAGGCATCTATCTGCCGTTACCTACCTGGCACAAGGATCACAGAGACAGGCCACCATGCCCAGCCTTTTTACATCTGTTCTGGAGATCAAAGTCTTCATGCTTGTAAAACCATCATTTTACCAACAAAGACATCAACCCAGACTGTGGTACTTTTTGGAGGGGGGCTAGGTTTTTGAGACAGTGTTTCTCTGTAGCTTTGGAGCCTGTCCTGGAGCTAGCTCTAGTAGACCAGTCTGGCCTCAAACTCACAGAGATCTGCCTGCCTCTGCCTCCCGAATGTTGGGATTAAAGGCGTGCACCACCACCGCCCGGCCGGCTGTGGTATTTCTTAAAACACTGTTTAGTGTTGGGTCCAAGGAGGTCGCGCAAAGATGGGGACAGACCACAAAAGTCTAATAAACCAGAAGCAAACTTTATTCCAGAAACCAGAATCCAGGAAAAAATAAAATAATAAAATAAAAAATCTCCATGGGGCACGAAAAATTTATCAGCTAGCTGAGACCACAGCCAGAGATGGATTTTGTTAGGCTGCCACAAAGGCCGGTTTCTGAACCCACCTTTTTATAGTAGTGGCACCAAGCATTAGGTATGAATAAAGGAATTTTTACAGTCTCAAGGTAAAACTAAGATACAGATTGCATTGCTTTACAATTAAGACTAACAGAGTTTCTCAGTTAAACTAGTGTTGTACTTAATCTGTTGTCTTCCTTGGTACTTCCAGGTGTTTACTGAAGCCCCGTGTTCGCCCCTTTGATGCTGCCAGTTTCACATAGCAGGGATAATGCGTAACCCAGAGGTCATATATCTATTTCCTAAAAGTTGACTCAGCTCATAACCATAGGCTTGCTCTCAGTTTGCAGAGAGATGCTTCGGCCTTGTAAATAGAGCTATGGGTTGTAGAGCGGAGTAACCCACTGTTAATAGTTAATCCTCAAGCTGCTGAGAAAGCTGCTGACAGTCTGCTCTCATTCTCCTAGGCTTACGACTTTATATTTCTTTATTTCTACATTCCTATTTCTGGAATCTACTTTTTTATATTTTTATTCTTGGACCCTTCATTTAGTATCACCATCCCCTGAAGAAGACTTCTCGTGACAACTGTTGAAGGGAGAATCACCACCATTCTTGTCCTTCAGAGTTGGCACCATTGTTGGTTCTAGTACATCTGTCATCCTTGTTATGCCCAAATCCACGAAGTCCCCCAAAAGCCAACAAGGAGATGGAGTCCTGTATATAAAAGCAAAGAGCCTTTATTTTATGCAGGTTTGCAAACTTGCATAAACTCTCCGCATGTCCAACGTATTGGAATAAACGGAGAGCCCTGAGCTCAGTTAGAGTTGGGTTTTTATAGTAGTAGGGGGGGGTGAGGGGTCTCTGAGGTTCAGGACCCCTGATTGGCTGACATTTGTCTAGGGGTATCCTGGTGAGTGTGTGCTGGCAGGTGATCCTATCTACAGCATTTCCTTTGGATGGTCTGTTCTTGGGTGGTGCTCAGGCAATCTTAATTTATGGTTCTTCCTGCAACCAGGTACTGCTTCAGGGTATACTACTGAGACTCAGGCCTCCATTAAACTTATCGATGGCTGAGTCCTACACTGGTAGGTGATAATGGTTGGAAGTAAAGAACTTCCTTTGGATGGTCTATTTCTATTTAGCTTATCATGGCTGGCTCTTACAATCCTAGACCATGAACCACACCAGGCCATAGTCACTGTCTCCATAGGGGATAGCTCTGAGGGAGGGTGTGCACTTGGCATGGACAAGACAACCGCGTTCTGTCTGCCATTGTATCTCACCCATTGCTAGCCCAATAGCATGGGGTGTTAGCTGTGGAAGTGTCGGCTGGATGAAACAATGGCCACATAGGACTGGGGATCACCAAAGGGGAGAAGGTAGATATGGACCGACCACCAGAGGGTCAGTGATGGAGACTGGGGGATTCCCAGAGCCATGGCTATGGGAGCAGGTGCTACCAGCTGGATTCCCGTAGAATCCACCTCACGACACAACAGCTAGGTATTTGTTGCCATAGGAGATTTCCAATTGAAGGAAAGAGAAGGAAGGCCGCAGAGAGAGTGAAGAAATCTAGAGGCGTGGGAAAGGGGTGAGATCTGGTGCCCAATTGGAGGGGTTGAATTGCCAATGGAATGCGATGTTGTCTCTCTATTGTCTGTCCCTTAAGGAAAGAAAGGAACAAAGAATGGGGGTGAGGTGCTCCTGGCTGATGACCTCAGTTTTCTGGGGAAATTGTGGTAAAGAAAACTCAGTTCGGGTCTTGCTGGAGCATCAGACAGGGCTTCCCAGGCTTCCTTCCCTTCTGTGAATTTAGTCCTTTTTCCACTTAACTGAAATTATTGCCTCTTGAACCCAGGCAGTGCTGGTGTAGGAAAGACAATGGAGACCGTAACAGCCCCGACCCCTGGGCTTCTAGCCTTCTGGGGAGGATGGGGGGTGTCAAGTGATTGTCTCAGTTTCCCTTCACAAGCTGCTCCTGCCCAAGCCATCCCTTACGGCGGTGGTCTCAACCTTCCTAATGCTGTGACCCTTTAGTACATGTTCCTCATGTGGTGACCCCAACCATAAAATTATTTCAATGTTGCTTCATAGGTGTAATTTTGCTACTGTTATGGATCATAATGTAAATATCTGATATGCAGGATATCTGATATGTGACCCCTGTGAAAGGGTCCTTTGACCCCAAAGGGATCACAACCCACAGGTTGAGAACCACTGCTTTTTATGGTGCTGTTTATCCTTGGGTGCTGGGCCGTCCTCCCCGTGTGGTCTCCGAGTCAGCATCTAACCATCAGGGAATGGTCAGAAATGAAACCAGCAGGCCTCAACCTTAAACCCACTGAGCTAGAAGCTGGGGGTGGAGCGCACAGAACTCCACAGTTTGTTTAAACAGACCCTTCAGGTGTTCCCCACAGGTCCTGCATCCTCTCCCAGCTGTCTGCTTCTCTGGTCTCTCCTCATCTGATCTGGATGAGCAACCATGAGGATGACTCCAGCCTTGCACTCATACCCACCCAAATGAGAGCCACCCATGGATGGGGAATCACAGGCCATCTCAAACTCATGAAGCCACAGGCTGACCCGGGGCCTCTCCTCACACCTCCTGGGTCCCTGGCCTGGTGCATCTAACATTATAGGTGTTTCCTCTGGGTCCTCCGAATGACACCCAGACTCCTTGCCTGAAGGTTTGATCAAGGAGCCAGTCACAGTGGTGCATATGTGTAATCCCAGCACTTGGAAAACAGAGGCAGGAGGATCAGGAGGCCAGTTTGAGTAACGTAAAACCCTGTTTCCCTTTGCCAAACTGCACTGGCTCTTCCATCTCGACAGGGAAGAGAGCTTGGCCTCATTAGGCTCCATCTTACCATCCTACAGCTCTGAGCTACTGCATCTCCTTCTCAGACCACGGTCCCAGGTGTTCCGAGTCTCGCGTGCTTTTCTCATTACCTTCCCAGATGTGCAACAGGAGTCTACCAAGCCCATGCACTCATTCATCCGGAATGCAAGCTCTGTTAGGGGCCAGGTAGGTCTCATTCCTTCTTGTATACTCAGTTCCCAGCGTAGGGCAGACTCTCAATAGCCTTCCCCATTCTCCCAATTGCCCAAGCTTGAAGACCCTGGTGTCTGCTTGTTCCTCTTCTCATTCTGTGCAGCTGATCTACCAGCTGGTAGCTTCTGACCCTCCCTGGAAGCACCCCAGACCTTGACCCCTTTCCATACTCATCCATACTCAGCAGTACTTCAGACCCCTTCACCTGTACCCCCAGACCTCTACCCACTTCTATACTCAGCACAGTTGCCAGTCTATGTCTCTGAAGTATAAATCTAGTCCAGCCTTCCCCCCTAGTTTAATCCTTCCATGGCTTTTGTGTCCATAATAAGCTTATATTGTTCTGGTTTCTGCTTTTTGGATATAGGGTCTTTTGTAGCTCAGGCTAGCCTCAAACTGATATGTAGCTGAGGATGACCTTGAACCCCCCCCCATACACTTAGTATTGGAATTACAGGCATGTCCAAAGATATCTGGCTATTTTTTTCTCTTTTGAAAAAGAATCTGTGGGTGCTGTGGTAATATGAACCCCCGCCACACACAAAATAAACTATTTAAAGAAAAGAACAAAAATCTCATGTAGCCAGGGCTTACCTTTAGGTTGTTATTTTGTTTGTTTTTGTTTTTGTTTGTTTTTCGAGACAGGGTTTTTCTGTGGCTTCGGAGCCTGTCCTGGAACAAGCTCTTGTAGACCAGGCTGGTCTCGAACTCACAGAGATCTGCCTGCCTCTGCCTCCCGAGTGCTGGGATTAAAGGTGTGCTCCACCACCACCCAGCTCTTTAGCTTGTTATGTAGCTGAGGATGATCATGAACTTCTGATATTCCCTCCTCTGCCTCAAGAGCAGAGACTTTAGGTGTGCACCACCATACTGTTCCAGAATAAATTTTAAAGGCTGTGTCAGCAGCTTCTCCTCTCCCGCAGCCCCTCCTGCCACCTTCCATTTAGCTCTGCCGTATTGAAATCTTCATATTGCCTTTTTCTAGGTTTTCTTCTTGTCTTCCTGAGTGGACCTTAGAGCTGCTCCACCCCCACTTTCAGGAGGATCCATGAAGGTCGGGGTTGTTTACTTGATTTAATTATTTAATTTGTAAATTTGCTTTAGAGATAGGGTCTCACTATGTTGCCTTGGCTTGCCTGAAACTCACTATGTGGACCAGGCTGGTCTTGAACTTACAGAGATCTGCTTGCCTCTGCCTTTCTCAGCTGGCCTTATTTATTCTTGAGGTACAGTCTTGTCATATAGTGGTGTAGACTAGCTTCAAACTAGAGTTCTTCCTGCTTCTCAGTGCTGAGATTACAAGTCTGTACCATTATGATCAAACCCAGGTAGGCCTTTGTTAAGAAAAATCTTAAGATGGGCCGCTCCACCAGTGCAAAGAACGCCAATCAGACCAGATTAGACCAAATTAAAATGCCCATGTTTAATAAGTACAGCACTCTTGGGTGGACTGAGACAGCATGGAGGGGAGAGGAGACCACACAAATCCCAGAGACCACACAAATCCCAGAGACCACACAAACCCCAGAGACCATGTGTTCCTTTTCCCAGCGTGAGCCTAAATAGCCTGTGGGAGTGGTCCTAACCCTCCCCGGGGAGGGGTCAGCA
This sequence comes from Ondatra zibethicus, assembly GCA_004026605.1. Classification (NCBI taxonomy): domain Eukaryota; kingdom Metazoa; phylum Chordata; class Mammalia; order Rodentia; family Cricetidae; genus Ondatra; species Ondatra zibethicus. The sequence continues at coordinate 43,810 of PVIU01013140.1, read as the reverse complement.
CTTGACAGGCTGAGAGTTGGAGTCCCAGTGCTTGGCAGGCTGGGAAATGGAGTACAAGTGCTTGGCAGGCTGGAATTGGAGTCTAAGTGCTTGGAAGTCTGGGAATTGGAGTCCAAGTGCTTGGCAATTCCCAGGCCAGGGGCTGGGATGACACTTTCAACTCAATATTACATTCCAGACTCCTTGGATATAGGGGTGTGACAAGGAGCTGAGGTGATGTTATGCCCAACATTTTAGGCTCTCTTTTGATAAAGGGGAGTTGGCTCAAGTCTGGCTACTTCCTGTGGGCATGGGGAGATGTGGGAGAGAGGAGAGCAGAGAGTTGGCACGCTCACGCTCAGTGGGAGGAGTGGCTGGGCGGCATCCGCTTTGTTGTCATCCTGGAGTCCTCAGACAGCTGCATTTTTTTTTGAGGGAGATGAGAATGCAGGTATCTAGGAGGAAAAAACGTTGTCATTATTGGCCCTATGAAATGGGATGGCACACGATAGCAGATAAAACCAGATTTTAGTTGGCAGGTGTCCTTGATCCAGAAGAGTTGGTAGCAATGGTGAGGTCCCAGGAGCTGGTACAGGTGTTTGGCATTGTCTGGGGAGTTCTCTATAGGGTGGTCTTGACCCAGGCAGCAGGAGTGACTGTAAAATGTTGAAGGAGAGAAGGCCTGCTTTACTGTTGTAGAAGGAGTGGGCTGCATCCCACCGCCTGGCTAGCTTAGCCCCCGAAATAACCACAAGGAAATTGTGTTAATTAAATTACGGCCTGGCCCATTATAGCTAGCTCTTCTTGGCCAACTCTCACATCTTGATCTAACCCATTTCTACCAATCTGTGCAACGCCATGAGGTCGTGGCTTACCGGGAAAGATTCTAACCAGCGTCAGTCTCAGATAGGAGCTTCATGGTGTCTCTGTCTGCCTGCCTTCTTCCCAGCATTCTGTTCCATCTACTCTACCTATCTGTTTTCTGCCCTATCAAAAGGCCAAAGCAGTTTCTTTATTCACCAATGAAAGCAACACAAATACAGAAAAACCTCCTATGCCAGTAAAATATGCTTGAAACTGGCTGGGTTTAGTGTAGGCTCTGGAGACTGTTGGTAGAACTTTTCCAGGAACCTGTGTAGTATCTGTAAGAGAACTGGAACAAAATTTAAAGGGAATTGGAAACTCTGAACTTCTGAAGATACACCTGAAACCTGTTAATCCTTGACTATGAAGCCTGTTAAAGAGGCTTCCTGTCTGTATTTTAGCAGGAAACTTTATTAAATGTCATGGATGAAGTAATAAGTTAACAGTACCTTAAATTATCAAATGCCATTAGACAGATCTGAGAGGGACAGATGAGCAGAAATGAGTCAGCTTTTTAGCTATGCAGGCAATCCCAAATCTTCTCTTTAGTCCTTGAAGAACACCAGTCTTAGAAGCAGAGCTTGCCGTTAGCTGCTGAGTATAAGAGGCCCAAAGATTTTTTTCCTGTGGGGGAAAGATTTAGTCTACCTGTCTTGGCAGAATGAAGAGACTGATTCCCCGGGTGAACCACCCAGGAAGCTGAAGAGGTGAAAGGCCGGTTTTTTGCTGTGTGAGTGGCTTTGCCAAGACCAAGGCAAGCCTGGAGGCAGAAGGTCCTTCTGTAACCATGCATCTTCTTGGAGGAGCTATAGGGTGCTGTGGGAGTTGCATGTCTATGTTAGAAGCTCTTTTGATAAATGCCGTACCCTCAGATCTGTAAAGGCACTTGAGTACTAGGTACCATTACCTGTTATTTAAACTGGGCATATAAGCTAAATTTAGGCATGTATTTTATCCAATCAATTACAGTTTATCAATGCTAGTAAATGTAAGGAGGTTAAACGGAATATTTTAATAAGTCAAAGAATCTCAAAGCAAGCACACATGCACACAGAAACATTTATAACATTATTCTAACAGAGAGACAAATAAAGCGCTTTTGGAAACCTGTGATGGAGGAAGGGGAAGTGGGGAGCGAGAGCACATGGCAGAAACTGGGGGCTTTTGGAGCCTTGTCTAAGTTAGGTGTTAAAAGGATTTTTGTAAAAGGCTGTCCAAGTGGCAAACAGCAGGGAGGGGGCGGGAGTAGAGTGGGGTGGGAGCTGGCCCCGCCTCTAGGCACTTGTAGGAGGAGCCCTGCAGGCTATGGAGACATGGAAGTGGGGGCAGGACGTGGGTTGGAGGCCAGCCTGGGCTGTGTAGGGGAACCCTGTCACAAACACAAAGTGAGAGAAAAAAAACAAAAGGGGTGGGGGAAGGTAGCCGTGTGGTAGTTAAGAAAGAATGAGAAGGAAGGGCCATTCCCTGGAGAAGCCTTCAGGGAGGCCATCTGGGACTATACCAGCTTCCTGAAGAGAGGTTTGGGGGAGGGGCAGGCCACAGGCTGGGTCACGAGCATGCCTGAAGCAGTCAGGTGTGGACTTTGTGGCCTTCTCAGCAGCTGTGAGGTACAGGATCCAAGGACCCATGACGCTGTGCGCAATAATCGGAAGACTTTTTTCCTACTCGGGGAAGCAGGCTATCCTGGAATGCACCACATAGGCCAGGCTGGCCTGAAACTCGATAGAGATGGGCCTGCCTCTGCCTCTTGAGTGCTGAGATTAAAGCTGTGCACCACCACACCCAACCAAGGCAGGGATCTTGACTATGAAGCAGCAAAGAACTTCATCGTGAGCCAATTATGAAGCACAGTTGCATATTATAAAGGAAAGGTTTTAACTTGGATTTAAGCAGGGGATTAACAACAACAACAAAATAACAAAAAAAAAAAAAAAAGGGGATAGGATAGACCCAAGTGTGGCTGTGGGTTCTCAAGAGAGAAGCACATAAATAATAATAATTTTTTTATTCCTGTGTACGGTGTTTCGCTCGCATATGTGTATGTGTACCATGCGTGTGCAGAGGCCAGAAGAAGGCATCAGATCCTCTGGGACTGGAGTTACATGCTGTAAATCATCATGTGGGTGCTGTGAATGGAACCTGGGTCCTCTGGGAGACCCAGCCTGTGGCCTGCCCCTCCCCCAAACCTCTCTTCAGGAAGCTGGTATAGTCCCAGATGGCCTCCCTGAAGGCTTCTCATTCTTTCTTAACTACCAACTGGTGCTCCTAACTGCTGAGCCATCTTTCCAACTTATTAAATGTCTTAACAATCGTCAAATGTATGGTTTGGGTGGCCTCTCAATTTATATCTCAAAGAATTGCTAAGAAGTTTTCTCCCCCTTGAGTTGGGGTTGTGGCTGAGTTGATGGAGTTCTAGCCTGCAAAACTGGGTTCAGTTCCCAGCACTGCAAAAACTGGTGGCACACACGGGGAACATTAGTGTTTGGGAGACGAAGGCAGGAGGACCGGGAGATCAAAGTCATCCTCAGCTATACAGCAAAGCTCAGGTCAGCCTGGGACACACGAGACTGTCTTAGAAACAACAGCAAAATGTTTTCTCCCTTCTTTTGGGTAAATGACATCCTAGGGAGATTCCTGAGTTAAGGGGGTTAGTATTCTACCTGATGATAAGATGAAAGCACACTGATCACAAGGGTTGCATAAGAGGACAGGAGTATTTTACTATAAATGGAGTTTGTCATCTTGCTGTGGCATTCCTAGAAGATTGCAGGTTTACGTCCGAGAAAGGGGAAAGGCCATACCAGGTCAAACACTTTTGGACTTTAGCGTGACTCCTTGCTATGTCAACACTCTTACCTGAAATATCCCTATATAAAGAGCAGGTCGTCTCCCTGTTAGCAACCTTCACAGCAAAAGCTGATAATTGCATTAGAGTTCTTGACTCTTGGTTTTTCTGAGACTTCAACAAGACTCCCATAAAGGATTCCTCTCCTTCCCACACCCCCTGAAAGTTCTTGGTCTTTATCCCACTTTTGCCACAGAGGTGGACAGGCCATTGGTGTTTAGGTGACAAAATGTACCCGCCTTAGTTCCTGACAAAGGTAGTCAGTCAAGTGAAAAGACTTCAGAGCCCAGTGGGCTGTCCTCCTGCAGTTCTCACTGTGGTCAGCCTGAACTAGCCAGGGAATCTTCCGTGCAGTGGACCCACCGTCCCGAGTCCAGCAGCCCTGGGGCTGATACAAGGACGGGAGGCTTGAAAAGTTACATTTATCTGGTAAGGGCTTGTGTCAGCACAGAGGGATAAAAGGACGGATGGCTTCTTGAAGGGTGGGGCCTGTGCAGGCACTGATGGAATCCGCCAGCCAGCTCCCCATTCTCCGCCGAGTCAAAACCCCACAGCTGTCTATTCCCTCCAACTTCCACGTGATTGTAACAGCTCTCCCTGCCTTCCTGCCGCACTCCCGCTGAACTCGGCACGTGGCAGCCAGAGTCATTTATCAAAAAATGTAAACGAGACCTGGTCACCAGCCTCCTCCAGCTGCACCGTGGTTAGAGGCTTCCCACGGCTCTTAAGATAGGAGCTGGCAATGGTACCTTCAAACAGGTGTGGAGTGGGAACGATTTCAGGTGGGGCTGGGCAGAACATTTTATAATTTCAGTGTGGCTTAGCAAAGCGCAAGTGGCATATGGGTCATTTATTACTACTATGATTATTACTATTTTTCAATTTCTAAATTTGAAATTCAGTTTTTACATTTATTAGTGTATGTATGATGCAGGTTGAGTGTGGAGGTCAGAGGGAGCCCTGTGTGGAGTTCATTCTCTTCCACCTCTCTGTGGGTTCCAGGGATTGAAATCAGGTCATTAGGCCCGCATGAGAGGCATCTTACCCATCTTGCAAGTTCCTATGTCAGTCTTTGGCCTTTTGAGCTCACAAATATTCTCTGTGGCTTTGGAGCCTGTCCTGGAGCTCGCTCTGTAGACCAGGCTGGCCTCGAACTCACAGAGATCCGCCTGCCTGCCTCCGCCTCCTGAGTGCTGGGATTAAAGGCGTGTGTCACCACCGCCCAGCAAGCTCACAAATATTCTTGCTTAGGAGAGGACCCAGAGAAAAAAAAAAACAAAAGAAAAATATTAAAATTTGAGGCTGAAGAGATAAATCAGTGGTTAAGAGCACTTATTGCTCTTGCAGAGGATCCAGGTTTGGTTCCCAGCACCCATATCATGGCTTACAACCACCTGTAACTCTGGTTCCAGGGCATCTAGCAACCTCTTCTGTCCTGTGGGGTCTCCAGCATGTATATAGTGTATAACTGATATAGGTACACACACACACAGAGGGAGAGAGATAATAAATATACCTGAAGGGAGGGAGAGAGGGAGAAAGCCAGGTGTTGTGACTTATGCCTTCAAACCCAGCACTCTAAAGGCAAAGGCAGGGGAAAGATCTCTGTGAGTCCAAGGCCAGTTAAAGGCCATTCATAGCTGTAAACTGAGACCCTGTCAAACATGAAGAAAAATTACTGAAATAGTAGTACAAGTGGACCCCATGTAGGAGTACTTAAACAAGGTTCAGGACATTGGGCCCTTCTTTAATCTCATCAAAGGAGCTCAGGGGAAGGTGATGGTTCCCCTCTTAGCATGCAGAGATGGAAGGAGATGTGGGCTCTAAGAGACGCTTCTGGACTTGATTCTGGCTGTGCCCAGGGCTCACGGAGATCAGATCTGGGTCCTCTTCCTGGGGACCCAGGGAAGCCATTCAGCCATCAGCAAGGCCGCAGGTCCTGAGGTGTTCTGTCTTCCCTCCCTGGCCTTGGAGTTGGCTTCTTCCTCTTCAACAGGCTTTCACAATGCCTTAACCCAGACGCTACAGCTCCTGATGCCAGACTTTTGCTATAGGTCCAGAAACATGTTATTTTCATTCTGATTTAAAGTCAGAAGACCCTGAGACTAATACATGTGCTGATTGTCCAGAATATAGCAATCAACTATTAGCGCTTTTGCTTCATATATACTTACTTGCTTTTTTTTTCTTTTTTTTTTTTTTTTTGAGACAGGGTTTCTCTGCAGCTTTGGACCCAGTCTTGGAACTAGCTCTTGTAGACCAGGCTGGTCTTGAACTCACAGAGATCCGCCTGCCTCTGCCTCCCAAGTGCTGGAATTAAAGGCGTGCGGCACCACTGCCTGGCCATATATAGTTATTTGAAGCACATATATGTATATATGAAACAACCATATTAGCTTATCATTATATATTTACGTTTTTGCATTTTGTCTTTTTTCTTCCTTTCTTTTGTTTTATGGCAAGGGTCTCATGCTTTCCAAGCTGGCCTCAAGCTATGTAGTTTTCTAACGGAGCCAAGGATGACCTTGAACTCCTGATTATCCTCTTCCTAAATACTGGGATTATAGATATACACCACCACACCTAGTTGTTTTCCTTTTTCTTCTTTTTTTCTTTTTTTAAAAATATTTATTTATTTATTATGTATACAATATTCTGTCTGAGTGTATGTCTGCAGGCCAGAAGAGGGCACCACACCTCATTACAGATGGTTGTGAGCCACCATGTGGTTGCTGGGAATTGAACTCAGGACCTTTGGAAGAGCAGGCAGTGCTCTCAACCCCTGAGCCATCTCTCCAGCCCCTTTTTCTTATTTTTTCTTACAAATTACATTTAATTTGCTTGTGTGTGAATGCTGGTTAGAGCGCAGCTTGTAGGCGTCACCTAGGGCAGAGGGGCTGAGCTCACACGGTCAGGTTTGACGGTGAGCCATCTCACCGATCCTGTGTGTCCTTCTTGAAACAGGATCATTGGAACTCTGGCTGGCCTAGGACTTGCTATGTGGGCCACAGGGGACAGGTCTGGATCCATCAGCTTCCTCCTCTGCCTTCCAAGTTATTGTTTTGATTTGAAGACAGGGCTTGTCAATCCTCCTACCTCAGCTTTCCAAGTGTTAGGATTATAGGCATGAACCACAGCACCATGCTCAGATACATTTTAATTTTATCTTTTATTTTGAGACAGGGACTTACTATGTAGCTCTGGCTGCCCTGGAACTAGCTATGTAGACCAGGCTGGCCTTGAACCATAGAGAGCCACCTACCTCCGTCTCCCATGTGCTGGGATTTAAAGGACTGCTCTACAGACCAGATTCAGATACATTTATTTTATTTTTTTGAGACAGGGTTTCTCTGTGTAGCCCTGAATATTCTGGAACTTACTCTGTAGACCAGGCTGGCCTCAAATTCAGAGAGATCTGCCTGCTCTACCTCCCAAGTGCTGGGAATAAAGGCAGGTATGTGCCACCACCTACCAGCTTATTTCTTTACGTAGATTTTATTTTTATTTATGTATAAATGTATGTGTCTGTGTGAATATATGCCATATGCATGTGGATGTCTGAAGGCTAGAGGTGGGCACAACTCTCTGAGTTCTAGGTCAACCTGGTTTATATAACAAGTTGTAGGACAGCCAGGGCTAGAGAGCACCTGTCTCAAAAAAAAAAAAAACCAAAAACCTACCAACCAACAAATAATACCTTCTCAGATTCACTCAGAATAGTGCCAGAGCAAACAGCTAAGTACCTCACTATAATGCAAAGGTGACCAGGACGTCAGGTAAAGCTGTGCTTGGAATTCTGATCTCTTTCTGCAGCTGTATGCAGTCTGATACTGCGGGTGTTGGACAATAGCAGGGAGCCGTTCCTAGCCGTTCATTCAGCTGCGAGGGTGAACAGGGGCTCTGCAGAGTGTCCTGCTGTTCTGCAGGCTAGGAAGCACCTCAGGCATGGTTTGAGGCATTTATCAGGATAAGGGTACCTATAAATTGGATAGCCTTTACTGTATTCTGATGGGCCACTAGGGGGCAGTAATGGATAAAGATCAGGCACATGGGCTGTGAGAAACGCTCCTGTCTTTATCGGATTTGCTGCTAAACCTTGAAGACTTGAGTTTGATCCTGAACCCGTTTTTATAACTTATTAATAAAAACATTATTTACTACTAGTGTGTGCTATTACTGTTTTCTAAAAAGCTAGTCGTCACACACACACACAGAAATCTCTTCCTTTAGCTGAGCTTGGTGACTCATTGCAGTTCCTAGGTTTGGGAGGCTGAGGCAGGAGGACAGACAAACCTAGGCTACCCAATAACTTCAGGGAAATCTGGGCTGCAAAGTGAGACCCTATCTTAAAAAACAACAACAAGATTAAAAAACAAAAAAGAAAGAAAGGAAACCTACCACCGGAAGCATTCTAGGAAGAAAAACTGACAAAAACCAGAAAAATTTACTTTTCTATTTTATTAATTATTATTGTTGCTTTTGGCATTGTTATTTGAGACAGTGTCTTACAATGTAGCCCCTTTTGGCCTAGAATTCCCTACACAGATCAGACTAGCCTTGATCTTACAGTAATATTCTTAGGATGAGTATGAAGAATGCCAAAACGAGGGCAGAGAAGAGAGCTGGGGATGCTGGGGCTTGAGGAAACATGCACGGAAGAGGGGGTTGTTAGAGAAGCCAGTACCACACTAGCATTGAGGAAAATCTAAAGGAGACAGAGAATCAGCTGTGTGGGTATCCAGATGCCGCATGGAGGTCTAGGAGCAGGGCCTTTGGGAAGAGAAAGCAAAAAGGGTCTGAGATAGGACTGTGCACACCTGCAAGGGATGGCAGGGGCCAGTGTCACAGAAGCGTAGAACTGATAGGGTTTGCTGGCACACGAGAGGCCCACAGGGTTAGAACGATGGCTCAGCAGTTAAGAGCATTCGCTGCTCTTGTGGAGGAAGTGGGGGCCATTCCCACCACTCACATGGCAACTCTAGGGCTTGAAACTGCACTGTCCTAGGGAACCAATGTCCTCTTCTGACATCTGCACCAAATATGCATGCGGTGCCATTACATACATGCAGGCAAGCACTCATTCACACAATAAATCAGAGAGCAAGAATCAAAGACAGAGAAAGACAGATAGTTGTGTTCGAGGGACAACTCCAGAGCTTTCTTTCCTTCCTTCCTTCCTTTCTTTTGTTTTTTGAGACAGGGTTTCTCTGTATAGCTCTGGCTGTCTTGAAACTCACTCTGATTGGCCAGATTGGCCTTTAACTAACAGAGATCCGCCTGCCTCCACTTCCTGAGTGCTGGGACTAAAGGCGTGTGCCACCACCACTGCCACTGCCACTACCCAGCTAACTCCAGAAACACTGAAGATCTGAAGAGTCCATCAGGGGGACTGAAGAGTCCGTCAGGGGGAGGAACCAGATCTGAAGGGATCTGGCTTGTGGCTTTGGGTGTGGTCGTCTCAGATGCCTCCAAGACACTGGCTATAGGAATCCAAGTTTGCACTTTGGGGCCTGAGTGGAAGACATCAATCCCAGCCTCATCTTTGACTGTGCAGGGAAGTTGCTAGAGCTCTGTCCAGGGCGATCTGTGTTCCCCCATGAGCACCTCAGGTACTGGGCTGTGTCAGAAGCCTGCCGTAGCTCCTTTCTCAGCCATCGTATACCACCCGACATGGAATCTCAATAGGAGTCCTGTCCTCAGGGACTTGTTGGGGTCCAGCTTTGACAGGTTCGTGTGTTCCAGGGTAGGGGTGTGTGAACTAGAAATGTTAGAAGGAATAAACTGAGACACAGAAGAAATAGACAGGGACACAGGATAGAGTCGGGAGGGCAGCCCAGTGAATACTGAATGTGCCCGCATTTATTCTCATAGGCTTTACATACCCCAATCCAAAGAGGAGGGGAAGACAAAAGACTTCTGGTGGGGGACAATTCTGTATTCTGTCAATTACGTTTTAAATAAATGCGATTGGCCACTAGCCAGGCAGGAAGTATAGGCGGGATAACCAGACAGGAAGTAGAGGCGGGGCAAGGAGAACAGGAGTATTCTGGGAAGAAGAAAGTTCTTCCCGAGTCCTATCCAGACCACAGAAGAAGCAGGATGTGACCTGGCCTGCTGAAAAAGGTACTGAGCCATGTGGCTAACATAGATAAGGATAATGGGTTAATATATGTTATAAGAGCTAATATGAAGTCTGAGCTAATGGGCCAATCAGTTTATAACTTATGGAGACCTCTGTGTGATTTTCTTTGGGACTTACTGGCTGTGGGAACTGGGTGGGACAGAAACCCCAACTAGCAGGCCCTCATGTTACAGACTTCTTTGCCAAGATTCAAGGAACAAAGTAGTCACCTTCTCAACACCCAAAGCTTCAAGTTATCACACCCTAGGTCAAAACATCCTGTTTAGTGGCCACACCTTGGGTCAAACCTTCTGTCAATAACCTTGAAAGAGCAAGAATAGGCATGAACCCTTTAACCTTTGGTCAAGGTGGAACGAATTTACATCCATGGGCTCGACAGGGACTGAGGAAGTATGGATGACACCCACACATATTCCCTGCCAGTCATGGCACAGGGCCAGGTGCCTCGGGCTAATTATTCACAATACTACAGGAACGAAGCTGGAAATCCCCAAGCCTGGTTACCGATGAACTCAGTCTTGAGTGAGGGCCAAGCGGAGCTAGTCGGTGTCTAGAGAAGGCAAATGGGTTTATCTGCTGTGCCAACAATGATTAGCCAAATTTGCTTCTGGATTTCAGCTGTCTTTAGAAGGGACAAGGGTGGGCTGGTGAGACGGCACCGTGGGTAAAGTCCTTTCAGTACAAGCCTGGTGATGTGAGCTCGACCCCGGGCACCCATGTAAAAGCCGGGTATGAGGTGCCTGCCTGTGACACCAGCGTTCCTATGGTGAGGTGGGGGGGCGGAAACTAGAGCCAGTTCGAAGTTAGAATATGCAGAGCAACAGCGGAAATGAGAGAGAGCCTGCCTGAAAAACACAGTAGAAGCAGAGACCTGCTTCATGTGGCCTCCACGTGAGCGCGCGCACACACACGCACACACACACACACACGAGTGATATGAGCCCCCATCAGCTCATAGATTTGGATGCTTGATCATTAGGGAGTGATGCTACTTGACAGGAGTTAGGATGTGTGTACTTGCTAGAGTAGGTGTGGCCTTGTTGGAGGAAGTGTGTCACAGGGGGTGGGCTTTGGGGTTTCAAATGCTCAAGTCAGGCCCAGCATCATTCTCTCTTGCTGCTGCCTGTCTATCTGGATGTAGAACTTTTTTTTTTTTTTTTTTTTTTTGGGTTTTTTGAGACAGGGTTTCTCTGTGGCTTTGGAGCCTGTCCTGGAACTAGCTCTTGTAGACCAGGCTGGTCTCAAACTCACAGAGATCCGCCTGCCTCTGCCTCCCGAGTGCTGGGATTAAAGGCATGCTCCACCACTGCCCGGCATGGATGTAGAACTCTTAACTACCTCTCCACCACCATGGCTGCCTGCAAGCCGCCATGATGATAATGGACTAAACTTCTGAAACTGTAAGCCAGCCACTATTAAATGTTTTTCTTTATAAGAGTTGCTGTGATCATAGTGTCTCTTCATAGCAATAGAACCCTGACTCAGACACCCCTAAATAAAATAAAAAATAGATCTTAAGAAAATATAACAAGGGGAAAGGATGTGAAATTGATTAGTAATGTCTGCCGTGAGAGCAAGATCAGGGGTGTCTGCACTGGGTATTGTTTCTCCTCATTCACCTCTATGTGTTTTGGACCTTGGCTTCAAAGGGCCTCTTGCAGTACTGTGCACTGTGCGTTAGTCAAACCACATTCAAATCACCGCAGCACAGATGAGAAATTACTTAATCTTCTGCTATGGGCTGGGGACTGGGAGAGGGGCCAGGGGATGGAAATGTCCCCATAGAAATTAATTCTACCTTGCTTCCCAGAAAGCCATCAATTTGGATTGGGGGTATAGCCCTGTCCGCAGAGTGCTTGCTTGGCACACATGAAGTCCTAGACTTGGGCCCTAGAATAAACTGCATAAGCCAGGTCTGAGGGGGCACACCTGTAATCCCAGCCTTTGAGAGGTAGAGGCAGGAGCAGAAGTCCAAGGTCATCCTCAGCTGTATAGAGTTCAAGGCCAGTCTGGACTATTTTTTGATACTCTGTAAATGAAACAAAGCCACCCAGCCAACCAACAAGGAAAAACAAAACTAAACCAAAAGTAAGCAGTCAAGCGGTCATCAGCCTCCTTCAGGCTGGACTCTAAGCCACCTATTGAATAGAAATGTCTAACTGGGGAAGTTATCTCCTGATAAGAGGCTGAGCCAGGCCCAGACAGGCTAAACCACAGTCACCAGGGCCGAGCACTATGTTATCAAAAGCATCTAGGAATAGGTGAGGTTGAGTCTCCTCCCCCGTTCCTTTTCTTTCTCTTCCCCCTCCTGCTCCTCTCCCTTCTTTTTTCATCATCATTTTGTTATTGTTGCTATACTTTGTTTCTGTGTGTATGGGTGTTCTGCCTGCATGTCTGCCCCATAAGCAACCAGTGCCAAGGAGGCAAGAAGCAAGCCTCACCGGAGTTACAAGTGTTTGTTAGGTGCCATACTGGGAACTGAACCTGGGTCCTCTGCAAGAGCTACCGTGCTCTTAACCATTGAGCCATCTCTCCAGTACACCCCCTGTATTGTTTGTTTGGGACAGTCTCATATTGCCCAGGGTAGCCTTGAACTCCTGATCCTCTTGTTTCACTGAACGCTGAGGTTACATATGCACCTCTGTGCTCAGCAGCACCAAATTCTTTTTCTTTAAAACAGTTTTATTAAATTTGTATTTGTGTGTATGTGCGTGCACAGATGTGGGTAGCCATTACTGCACTGTGGCCACTTAACACATGAAAACGGTAAGTTCAAGAAGGCCAAGAACTTGAAGAAAATCCCTTCTCGTTAATGAGAAAGATCACTTTCAGAGCTCAGGCAAGCTCATCTTTCCCTCGCACTGAAGAACTACACTCAAGGAGCTCCAAGCCTGAATTGTAGCTTCCTGCTTGAATTTCTAGATCTCTTCAAGGGAAGCCCCTTGGTCCTCTTCTGGGAGGGCTTCCTTCCAGGACCCCCTCCCAGAGAAGCACACCCATTCTGCAGCCCTCAGCCTTTTCAAGATCTTTCCATGCCCATCTCACTTAGGTAGAGGATACGCTGCCCTCTGAGTGACTGTGTGTTTGTTACCTTAGGCTCTGTCTGTCCTGGCTGGCATGGGGTGGATCGTCACAAATGTTGGATTTGTTGGGGGCTGGATGTATTACAGAGCTAGGCCAAGAGCAAAAACAAACCTGCTGGCAGCCTCAGCTGGGAGCATGCACTCCAGGGCCAACACGCTTGCTTCTCCTCCGGCTGGGGACTTCTGACCATTCTGCCAGAACACCCAGCCCCTTGGCCTTGACTCCCCTGTCTCCTCTCTAAGCCAGCCAGAAGGAATGGGGGCAGAATCCACCCCAGTGGGGTCTGTGCTAGCCACACAGGAAGCCACAAGCCTTCTTACCTCCTTCATCTATATATTCAACAAAAGTTCATAGGCCAGTGATGACGAGCAGGCATTGTGCTCAGGGCTGGGTAGAGGTGTGAGCACAGGCCAGGTATGGCCCCCTGGACTCATTGAGCTTCCATTCCAGTGGGGAATAGATCTAACCAATAAGCACACAAGCAGGTATGTATTAGCAAACTCTCCATGAAGAGAAACAATTGGGACTTTGGAGATGAACGAGTTATTCAAGCACATCAGTCCCGGAAGGCCTCCAGGAGGAGGTGATGTGGAAGGCCAGGCCTGAGGAGCTGAAGGAGGCCATGCCAAGGGAAGAGAGGAGCATTCTGGGAACCTCATGAAAGCAGTTCTAAAGATGGGAATGCTGGGGATATGAGACCAGGCTTGTGTAGCATAAGCACTGAGCAGGTTTGGGGCCAGCAAGAAACAAGGCCAGAAGTCAGGTTAGGATTTAGAAAGAGAGCTGATTTTTGTCATTAGAATAATAGGGTGGGGGGTGTGGGGGTGGCGTCTAGGTTTCAGGCTGAGTTGATATGACGAGCTCTGCGCACGCCACATGGCTGCTGAGAACTGACTGGTACAGACAGAGCAAAGCAAGGAAACTGGGGCAATAATCTAGGGGAGAGGGACATTGCCAGACCTGGAGCTACGGGGTCAGAGACTCAAGAAACACCCAGGAAGTAGAAGTGGAAGTCTGTTGGTGGAGGTTTCCAGAACTAAACATCTTTATTGCTTGTCTGCAACACCCTGTAGTGGGATGAGAGTGCCGGGGCCACCAGAAAGGCTTGGGACTAGAAACAGGAGATTTGAGTACTCAGCTGGGTGTCAAGGAGTCGGGGAGAGGTCACCTGCCCAGTCTCCTGGGAAAACGAACCCAAGGCCAACCAGGACGGATGCTCAGAGGGTTCGGCCACTTCTGCCATATTTCTACAGTGTTACATTCCAGGTACCTGCAACATGGAACTGTGTTTCCCATAGCGCAGCTGTGAGTGAACGTGGAATCTCTGGCTAGGAAGCTGCCAAACTGCATGCCTGCGGTAAGACCCTAATATCCAGGGACTTCTGTCACCTCTCTGCAGCCCCAGGAACCTGCATGACTCTTCTACCCCCTCCCCCCACATATCTGTTTCTCTCAGTGGGCTGATGATGCACTCCACAGGGATGCCAGTCGGGTCCAATATGGCAGCAAGATTAAAGAACTTGCTTCCACTAAGGAGTGAAGAAGTCTTTATCTCTTCATGGCCTATTCACAAACTCTTTCTGGGTCACTCAGATGACCTCTGCCCTCTGTCCCACTTTTCTGAAAAGGCCCTTATGCTCCCAGGGTTTGGTAAACTCTACTTTTGTGCCCACAGGTTCCTTACTACAGCTCTGATGACTGTGGTTCCATCAAAGGTTGGGACCAGGATGAGGGGGTTTTCTGGAACGACCTTGCAAGTATTTCATAATCAGGATGGCTCTAGCATCAGTTAATAACCAGTTCTAGGTTCCCACAATCTTGGTTTTGCCAGACATTAACCAGGGTGTTCCCAGATGGCACACTGGGCAGTCCTCAGAGTTACTGTGGGGAGCAGGTCCTCACCAAAGAGGACAGAAAAGTTTCCACCTTTGTCCCCTGATAGGGCGACCCCAAATGTCAGTTCAGTCTCTGCTGGTCCACTGGCCCTTTATTCCCATTAGAGAGGCAAGTGCTCTGAGGCAGAGCTGGGGAGTGAGCAGAGGCAGCTGTGTGAAATGTGGGTGAGCAGGCTCTCAGGCCCTCGACCTGCTGCGTGACCTTGAAGAGCCCAGCCGCCTCTGCCTGTATTCCCCCTCCTCCAAGTTATTTTTATCCAGCCTGACAGCCCTTGGCTGTGGCAGCAGTCTGGGCTCTGGGAGCCGGATGCAAACCAGGCGTCTCAGATGTCTGGTGCTGAATCCCAAGAGAATGCTTCTTAGGGTGCCACCATCAGGACCACAGGCCGTCAACACTCAGAACCCTGTGGGAAGGCTCATAGTCCCAGAGGATGGTACCCAAGAGAAAAGGAGCAGGGCTCTCCTATTCTCTCTCAGCCCTGGTTCCTGTCTGAAGTGCTGTGGAGGAACACCCCACCAGAGCTCTGCTGCTGTAGGGAATCCTCCTGGCCTGGCTTGTCAAGCCTTAGTGGGTAGTCATGTAGGCATCTGAAGTTGGGACGATGGTAGCTGTAGCCTTAACTGATTGGAGAAAGGATTTGTCCTGTGCTTCCCTGTTCTGGGAGGGGCCACAGAGACGGCTCAACAGCCACTGCTTCATTTCTGTCTTCAGGAAGTGAAGCAGACAGTACATTCCATCCTGTTGGCCTGGGGGTGGCTGAATCCCACCAGTCCTCAGGACTGCAAGTCCCGCCTCATCATGGGAGCAACCTTTAGATTAAAGCTTCAACTCCAGACTCAAGGTCCACAGTGCCTCAGGGGTCACAGGCACCGTGTAATTCATCTGTGCCTGTGGGAAATGAGACTAAGGTTCTGAGCTCCGAAAAGGCAACAGGGGAGCCAGGTGGGCAGCAGGATTGGTGGTGAGTAGGGGCCTGGAGGGCTCTGATGGGGGAGGAGAGAAGCCGTTCTAGAGAAGGTGGCGCCATTTTCAGAGCTCCTGGGGGAGAATAGCAACGTTCCCCATTTCTAGGGGATGGGTGTAGGGGGGTCATCTCAGAAAGCCCCAATTTCGGTGATTTCAGAGACCCAGGAGTGGCAGAGCACCGCTGCTGATGGCCTCCCAGCTGGCCCCAAAGGAGATGGACTGGAGATAGGACCAGACACACTGTCATCAGACTTCCCAGCTCCAAGGGCTGTCGGGGAAGAAGATGGCAGGACAGAGAGCACATGGTTGCTCCTGGCAGCCCTGCTACCAGGGGCTGTGGGGGGAGGGGCAGCTGGCCTTTCAGGAGGATGGGCTCTCTGGGTGGAAGTTGCCCCTCGACTAGGCAACGGATTCCTCCGGGTTGGCAGGATGGTACCAGCCACTCTGTGCACTGGTGTGGACCGGAGGGCAGAGATGGAGTAAGTAGGAGAGGAGACGTTGGGGAGGACAGGGCCAGGCACTCTTCCCAGAATGGCGAGCTGGCTGCTCAGGGAAGGCAAGCCTGGACAGCTATGGAGGAAGGACCAGGGCCACACAGGGAAGGCCAGGGCACCAGTGGGTGTGGGTGAAGGCTCCATCTCAGCTGCATAGCTGTTGAGGTGGGAGAGAAGGCGAATCCGGACAGGGTCTGCATGGCTGCTGGGTCCTTCCAGGACCCCCAGGTACCTGATGACCTCAGTGAGACATTCCCGAAAACCAATGCTCCGGAAGTCAACAGCCAGGGCTCGGGCGTCGAAGAACCCTGTAAGTAAAGTACCATGAGGGCATGCCAGGGAGAGAAGCGCAGGGCCTGGGGGAAGACACCCTGTGTGACCTGCCCCACCTATGTAGCCTATAATAAACGTTTCCTGGGACATATCCCTTCACCTCTCTGAGCTCCAGTCTCCCATTACAAAGCACAAGAAACCACGCTGCATCACAAAATGTATTTTCCTCACACTTTGTGATTAATGTGACTGCGAAGAAAATCTTGTGGCCCACGTAATTTCTCTAAGCAGACACCTGTGAAAAGACAGCACCTACAGAAGATGTAGACTAACCCTGAAAAGAGGCAGGTTTGGGTGGGAGGAGGGAACGGCAGCAGCTATCAGAGTAGGAGGCCTCTTGGAGAAGGCACAGCTGTGCAGTGGTAAAGCCTTCAGAAGCCACCAGAGCTGGGTTCAGATCATGGATCTATCACTTAAACTGGCCACAGATGAGCATCCCTAAGCCTCAGTTTCCTTAGCTTGAAAATGGGGGAGGCAATGGAAGTCATGCTCGCTGCTGTAGTATTCGCTGCTGCGGTGAGTAGACAGGGTGAAACGCAACGGTACTCGGACCCACTCCACAAATGGAAACACAGCGATCACTTCCGCCACTGGCCCAGCTGCTGCTGCATCTGAGTTCATCCTCCAGCTCAGAGTGGTTTGGAATGTCCTGGCCCCATTGCGGCTGCCATCAGGCAAGGGCTCTCTCTTGGCTTGATGTCACTGATGGGCAGGCCAGGTGGACTGTCCACACAGGCATCCACACCTCTGATGCCTCTACACACCTGCCCTTCTCTCAGCCACCTCTGGACAAAGAACGAATAGCAAGACGATTGGTTCATGGCTGGGGACCCTTGGAGGGACAGGACAGCTCAGCAGGAGACTGCCAAGTCTGAGCAGCTTGGGGTGAGACGTGGCTATGCTGTGTGATGATGCACCTCTGTGTTTGCTGTGCTCTTTCATTTTAAACACACACACACACACACACACACACACGAGTTTGTTTCTTTGTTTTTTTAAAACAAGGTTTCTCTGTGTAGCTCTGGCTCTCTTGGAACTCACTCTGTAGAGCAGGCTGACCTAAAACTCAGAGTGCTGGGATTAAAGGCATGTGTCACCACTGGTCGGCTTAAACATTTATTTCTTTATGTACTTTGAGACTTGGTCAAATGTAGTTCAAGCTGATCTTCAACTCACTATGTAGTTGAACTTTGACTTTCTGATTTTCTTGTCTCCACACTCTAAGTACTGGGACCACAGGCCTGGGCACCATAATACAGTGCTAGGGATTGAACCCAAGGCTTTGTGGATAGTAAGCAAGCATGTGCCAACTGAGCTACATCCTCAGCCTCTTCTAATTAATTAGTTAGTTAATTTTTAGATAACCATTCTCATAGTCCAGACTGGCCTGGAACTCACTGTGTTGCCTACAACAATCTGGAACTCCTGATCCTCCGGCCTCCACTTCCCAGACAGCTGTGGTTACGTGTGCACGCCACCATGCCTGGCTATGTTGTTCTTTTAAACAAGCGTCTGCTGAGTTCACACTACTGCACACTTCACCCCACTATCTAATTCAATCCTTCTGAACACTCTTATACCGTACCCACTTTAGAGCAGAAGAAACCCGGGGCAGAGAGTATAAAACCATTTGTCTTAAGCCACAGAGTTAAGAGGCAGCAGAGCCAGAATTCGAATCAAAAGCCTGCACTCCCAACCACAATTCTCTGACCTCACCATTAGCCTGAGCCAGAGCGGTGAGGACAGCTGCCCCGCCCCCTCCTTCCTGGTTCTTGTGAATAAGTGAAAACATTTGAAAGCGCTCCCCACATGCTAATCACCTCTTTCCTTTTAATAGGATAACCAGGAATATAATTTGAAGCATCTCCCCGCTGGGTGCCACTGTTGGCAGACTTCTCGAGTTATTGGGTAGGTCTGCGAAACTTGCGAATTCCTACAGTCCAATCCAGACCGGGGAGACCTTGCGGTGCTGCTTGTCCCCGGGTGCCACTGCCAAGCAGCATGGATTCGGACCACTTAAAACGCTGTTTTCTCTCCCAGAGTTGAAAGCTGTTCTTGAGCTTTTACATCTTTGTAGCTAAGGTCTGTGGAGAGTGAAGGCTTCCCGATCGTGAAACCACCAAACACACCTAGAAACTTCGAGACAAGAATTCCGTTCACCTGGGAGTCCTTCTAAAGGTCATAGCTGCTCCACGGTTTTAAGGGAAAGCACTAAGGAAACAATGGGTTGGCTTGTCTCTTCCTGTGCTCTGACACCTGCTGTGAGCATGACTCGCTTCCCAGCACTACCAAAGATACAACAGCAGTCCAGAAGCTTAGGCCGACGCGCAGAGACATCAGCAAGATGTCTGCGGCTAAACTCTCAGGTTAGTTGAAGACAGGGATTCTAGTGAAAATTTGCTTATCCAAGCTGTCCACCTGTTAACCAGGTCTTGCTGGTGGGTCTTCTAGAAGCCCGTTGCACAAAGATCAGGAGGAGTCAACTGAAGAAAGGGTTAGGTCAAGTGGAGACGTGGGAAGCAGTGAAGGAGACAATGAAGGAAGGGAGACAATTTGGTGTAGCTCCTGCCTGTCATCTCAGAGCTCTAGAGGCTGAGACAGGAGGATCTGTGAGTCTGAGGTCAGTGTGGGCTCCAGGGCGAAACCCTTTGCTCAAAGCAAATACCAAGGAAGAACACAAGAAGAGAGAGGAGCTTGGCAAATGGCGGCTGGAATCTCAGTCCTTTCACAGAAGGGCAATGACAACCTACTTTGTCTACTAGTCTGAGCTCACCCGTTGATCCTTATGGCCCTATGTCAAAGGACATGTAATGTGAGTAACACTGTACCTGTGCCACCAGAGGCATGGAGCATCTTCAAGTGATCCACCGTCATCTGCAAGACCTCGGCCTTCTCCAGCTTGGAGGAGCCCTGTGGGTACCGAAGGCAGAGGGTGCAGCCTGCAGGTGACTGCCTTTGCTCACTGCCCTCCTGTCCCCATCTGCACTCACTGCCTGGATTTCCCCCCTTTCCTCCCACGCCCTGACCACTCAGGCTGCCCCTCTGTCCAGGCTCTCCAAGTCTGAAAGGGTGCTTGCCAGCTCCCTTCTCGGTCCACCTGTTGGCATCATTGCGGGGCTTCCATCCTAAAATCCCTCCCTGACACAACTGCCTTGATCAAGACCTCTCTGCTGAAATGCTCTTAGTGAATATCAGCCCGCCTCCCTCCCAGAAAGACTCATGTGTCTCCATGACCTCCTCACCAGACTCCTGCCGTTATCCACCATTACCTGCCCCACAGACCTGCTATCCTGGGAATCCACCTCCAACCTCAGTATCCCCAGGTCCCAGCACATCATCTGAAGCCCTTGCCCTTCCTCTGTTCCCTCTTGGGGATGTTTCCTAAGCCTCCGGGGAACCTTGGCTCCCGTGGGAAACCTGAGGGTCAGACTCTCCATGCCAGTCCCTTAAAGACAGACACCAAGTCTAGTTCATTGCTGGCTCTGAGAAGGCTTTAATGAGCATCTGTGGAATGGCTGACTTGTACTTACTGGCTTAAGGGAAGGCAGATGTCATGTGACCTGAGCCTTGAGCACAGGGTAAGGATCTTTGAGGCGTCCAATACAACCATTTGTCTCTTCACCTTATGCCCCCCACCATGTTCAACAACAGCTGCTTACTCCCTGAGTGGTCTGTTTTACTATCAAAGAGCTCTAGAAACGTCTGGAGACGCGTGATACAGCTCCGTGCTGTTTCTGTTCAGATATGTACTAGCCGTGTACTGTGGTTGGTAGATATTACATGACATCTCTGTCCTTCACTTCCTTATGTGCAATGTGCAGAATAATCCCTGCCTCTCAGGATCACTTTTAGGATTTAATCCAAAGAAACACATCAGGCATAAAGCCACCATACCCAGGACACCTTGCTAAGAATAGTCACCTATTCCTCTTGTCTCCTGACCAGTGACAACTATGCACACGTGTGTGTATACACATGTGTGTGGCACATGCACACCTTGTGTATGTGCGTGTACACATGTGGAGGCCAGGAGGTAACACAGAGTATCATCCTCTTATTGCTCTCCATCTTATTTTTTCTTAGATTTTTATTGTTTCTATGTAGTGTGTGTATCTGTGTGAACGTATGCTCATGTGTGTACAGGTGCCTGCAAAGGCCAGAAGACATCACGAGATCTCCTGGAGTTGGGGCTGTGTGCAGTTGTGAGCTGCTGACTGGGAATTAACTCCAGTCCTCTGGAGAGCAGCACATGCTTTTAATTGCTGGATCGCCTCTCCAGCCTTACATATTAAGAATTGATTGTGTGTGTGTGTGCGTGTGCATGTGTGTGTGTAGCTCAGAGGTCAGCTTGCTAGAGCCACCTCTCTCCTTCCACAATGGAAGACCCAGACTGAACCCAAGTCCTCACTGTCCTGGCTCCTAGAATCTGCCTGTCTCTGCCTTCCAGTGCTGGTGCTACAGGTGTGCACAGCCATGTTCGATTTTTACATGGCTGCTGTGGATTTGAACTCAGATCTTCAACAAGTGCCCAGACCCCAGTGACAGCTATTTATAAATGATCGCAGTAAGAGATACCACCGGAACCACACCCTGCCTCCTACCCAATCAGCAATGTCACATACCTGTTTCTCAAAGGCCGTGGGCACCAAGCGTCGCAATTCGGAAAGGCTGCTGTTGATGCGGTCTCGGCGCCGTTTCTCTATGATCTGAAAACCAATGACACAAAGTTCCCTGAAGGCATTTCATCACACTTTCCAGCGTGCCCTGGTGGACACTGACTCACATTTTCCCTAGAGATAATTTTTTCCCGGGGGCAAATCTATTCCTTATTTATGGAGGATGAGGATGAGAGTTCAGAATGACAATAATTTGCTTAATGTCGCACAGTCAGAGTGTAGAGCCGGGACTAGCACTGAGGCCTCCTGTCCTGGTCTGTAGGTTTGGCATTCACCACAGGTAAAGCAGGGCGCTGCCCATCAGCACGGGGGCACCAGCCTCAGCACTGAGAGACCCACCGGGCCAGAGTTAGCCCTCCAGTTTCTGGATCACGAGAACACCTGAAGAATTCTGCGTCTTGTTCTCTCCAACTGCAGAGACTTTCATTCACACTATCTCTGTCTTCCCCACAATTCTGGCAACAGAAACCTCATAGATGAGTAGAAATTATAATCCATTGCCTTTTAGAGACAGAATATGAGGTAGGGAAAAATGATTTGCCTAAGTCTTCTGGTAATGTGAACGGCTGGCTCCTGCCAGATACCAGGCCTCTGGATCCCCAGGACAAGGTGGGGTAGGATAAGATAGTGAGCTGATAGCAGGGAGCCCCCTCTGCACCTCCCTGATCCACACAAAGAGGACAACGTTCTGGGTAGGGGGGAGACTACAAGAGTATTAATGGTCCATTGTCAGGTGCCCAGCAGAGTCTACAGGAATGCACTCAGTCTTCAGAACAAATCTTCTGGGCTAGGGATTTGCTCAGTTGGTAGCGTGCTTGCCTCTAGCATGTCTGAGGCCTGAACTAAATCCTCAGGACTGCAAAAACCAGGGAGTGCATACCTGTAATCCCAGCATTGGGAGGTTGAGACAGGGGGGAATAGAAATTCAAGGCATCCTTTTTTTTTTTCCCTTGGTTTTTTCAAGACAGGGTTTCTCTGTAGCTTTGGGTCCTGTCCTGGAACTCCCTCTGTAGAACAGGCTGGCCTCGAACTCACAGATATCCACCTGCCTCTGCCTTCTAAGTGCTAGGATTAAAGGCGTGTGCCACCACTACCTGGCTACAAATCAGTCTTTTGAGGTAGGTGCTACCTGTCACTCAGAATAAGAAGAAGCAAGGCATTGGAGGGGTGGTGGCATGCCCAGCCACCAGGATTGCAATGGGCCGAGCTTGGGTTTGAACCTGTCCAGTCAGCAAACCCCGATTGGGCTCCTCAAAGCCTGTTGCTCACTCACCCCTCTGCGCTTCTTCCGGGCTTGCATCTGCGAAGGGCTGGGGGTGGTCAGCGGTCTGGCCATCTGGCTGCAGAGGAAGAGAAAGGCTAGTTTCTCAGAGCTGAGGGACCATCTCCCTGGCCTAGGCTGACCTAGGAGGCCCAGCTGGAAGCAAGCAGGGACCTGGATGCGTGGGGGGATGGGGTAGGACTCCCAGGTGGCTATACTCTCCCAGACCAGGAAGGAGCACAGGGCATGCGAAGGGGTCGCCTGCTCTCTTTTCTCCCCGAAACCCATTTGTCTGGTGCCAAGTCCTCTGTGCTCGCCTAGCTTCCTGTCTGTCAGCCTCTGGCGTACTTGGGTAGCTCGCCTACCCCCTGCCCGCCCTTGCGGACGGCCGAACGTCGGGTAACCGCGAACCGAGATGCTCCTTCTTGGGTCCTGCAACCCGATCCCAGGGGCGGGTTGACTGAGGGCGCGGGCCAGCGGCCGCCGGGCCGGCCCGGGAGGGTTGGATTTCAGAGCTAGCCGATGGGAAGGAGCGTGGAAAGCGCAGATGCCGCTGCTTCCCACGGGCCGGTGCGCCGCCGCCCGCCCTCCACCCGGTCCGCAGCTGCCGCCTCCTCCCACGCGGCGCGGCCGGGGGCGAGGTGGAGGCGGCATCTGGGTCACAGGCTCCTCTCGCACGCTCGGGGACAGTGGTCTGGCCTCCCAGAGGCATGAGTCCGAGTATCCTCGCCCTGCCTCCCCCATGCCTGCGCCTCCCTCTGAAGCCCAGGCTGAATGATGGATGCTTGCTCCAACCCCAATAGTTAGTTGTATTACAAAGATTCAGCAGAGGGGTTTCCTGTCCAGATTTTGGGCCAGAGTAATCACCCCAATTGCTTTCCCTCTGAATGGCTTTTTGCTCCAGCTATCCTCGCAGAAGGCAGAGGTTCCCTGGAGAGCACCAAGTCCTAACCCTATTGATGCTACGCTTCACACCTTTGAGCAAGTGCCTCCCCTGCGGTTTTGGAACCCCAACAAACATCTCAACAGGAGCCCAAGAGCTTGTCCGGCACCTGTTTCTTGTCTACCTAGGTTCACTATCTCAGTAAAGGCCACCCCCAGCTTCTAGTTCTCTGGCGCTTTCTTTGATTGAGTCTTTTCTTCACCTTACGAGGTCAAAACCTGCCTGTCCTGTGTCTAGACAGTTTCATGTGTGTTTTCTTGTTCTCCATGGCCCTCTATGTCTCTCACCCACAGGCTTACAAGAAGAGCCTTCCCTTGGTCCCAGTGCACTTGTTTTTCCTGCCACTACCAGCAGAATGAGCATTTAAATACACACTTGATCTTAACCTTCTTAAATCGCCCCCCCCTCGTGGCTTCTCAATGCTTTTAACACCCCAAAACATCATCCTTTGGTTGGTCCAAGTGGTTCCTGTCACCTCTTAGATTCAGTTGTCTCTTGCTCTGCACGCTCCAATCTGAATGCACTAACTCTCCTACCTTTGCGTGTGTGTTCTGTAGTCTGGAAATCTCTGGCCCAGTCCGTCTCCTCACCGCCTCACCACAGCCTAACGACTTCAACCAACCTTCAGATTGCCACCCAACTGCCACCTCCCTCCCTTAGAAGCCCCGCTTTTGAATTGCTAGTCTGTCACATGGCCCCTGCTGTTTACCTTCCCAGACTCTTGTGTCCACAGCACTTATGCTGTCTTACTGTTTTATTCATGCACGGTTATTTAATTAAAGTCCATCTCTCTAGCAGACAGGTCCATGAGGTTATGACGCTTGTCATTTCACTGTTACAGCTCAGGTCCTCAGCAAGCTGGGGACACAGCAGATCTCGCAATAGGATTTCTAACTCCCGCCCTTATCTTTAGCATCACAGAGACCATAAATATGAACACCATAGAAATCTGCCTTTTCGACTTTTGTGGACAGGGCATATGCAGTTCACCAGGAGGGTCTCAGCCCATGTGACTCTCCTTGTGGCATCTGAAGTTCGGTCATTCTCAATGCCACACAGAAAAGCAGCTTCAAGAGAGACCAGATAGCACATTGCTTCAGGCTTGTTCCAACCACATCTGGAAAAAAACGTATCTTTTACCCGCACATCTGGACAAATAGCCGCTAAGAGGCCTGTGAAAGCTCCTGGGACCAGGGCCTGAGATCTGTAGGGCAGTTTGTTTACAAAGCTTCCCTGGTTCACTGGGGACAAGCTCGAAGAGCCAAGGCACATAAGAAATACAGCCTTTGTTTCCCTGGCAGGATAAAGCATCTCTCTGGGTATTGGGTTTAGCCTTGTGCACGTCACTGTCTCACAGACTGATCCCTCCTCAGGGACCGTCTGCCAGAGGTTGACAGGCAACACCCAGCTTCAGGGCTAAGGGCACCGGTCCACCTTTTCCCAGCCTCCTGGCCAAGCCCCCCCTGCCAGCTGGTCTGCCCCTTCCTCCAGATTTCCCAGGCAAATCTCACCTTACAGTTTGCTTAGCACCACCACCAGAAATCTCTGTTCTCTGGGTTTTATAAAAGTCCATTTTCCAGATGAGGATGCCGAGCCTCAGGGAGCCGAAGTGGCTTGGCCGGCCCACACAGCTGCTAAGGAGCAAAGCAGCCTGGGAACCTATCTGCTGGCTTCCAATTCAGCATTGTTTTCCTTCTTAAGTCTGACTTCCTGTCTGTCTGACTAGTCCTCCAATCCCCTTATCCTCAAGGCTCCCAGCCAGAGCTCACCACAGCCTGGGATCTGGCCCTGACGGTGGAAGGAGGACTGAGAGCCTCTTCTCTAAGGGTCTAGGCAGATCTTCATGGATCCAGGGAGGAGATGGTGAATGCCAGTGTTTCCATGAGCTTCCTGCACCCCCTACACAGGATCCCAGGGCAGTCTCTTCAGGTGATGTCCTTTTCTAAGTGGTCTTCCTGCCAGTCCTGAACACTCCCAGTCCCAACTCCACCTAGGAACTTGCCCGTGTGGGACCTTTGAAAATGACTTCACTCATTTTGTATCAAGCAAAGGCAGTATTCCAATACATGCTGGACAAATGATGGACAGGCACACAGAACTTAGACTGCTTGTAAAAATGAGAACACTCAGAGAGGGAAAGGACCTTTGACAAGCCACACTGCAAGTAAGAGGAAAATCCAGGATCCGGGTTACATCTACTGCCTTTTTAAGAGAAATATATGTATGTATATTTTGTATATATGTATTTTGCTTGCATGTATGTCTGTGCAAAAAAAAAAAAAAAAAAACCCAGATCCCTAGGAACTTGTGTTATGGTGCTGAGAGTCAAACCTGGAAGAGCAGCCCCTTCTTCACCCACTGAGCCATCTCTCTAGCCCCACATCTACCGGCTTTTAATTCAGAACTCTTGCCAATGCCTTCCAAATATGCACCATCCCACCATGTCTCCCTTGTAGCCTGCACTTTCTGTTCTAGACAGAGCATAGCCATTTGTCTCATACATTGCATAATAGACCTTAGGAAAAACAACAGTTTTAGGGGGAGGGGTGTGACAGATATGGAGTTGAGAATGCCCCACAATGCAGTCTCTAGATTTCTAGTTTTTCCACTAAACTTTGCTGCCTTGTGAATGTGGCAACCTCCCCACAATGTGACAACGTTTATTAGAAATTAAGTGTACCAAAGCAAGAAGCTGTGTGCTATATATATGTAGATACAACCTCATCCAAGGCTCACCCTCAGAGGCAGACAGTTATACACTCATCTTGTTAAAAAAAGAAAAAGAAAAACGTCAGTAGTTCAGGAAAGAGTAAAGTCACTTACCCAGGGAAATGGTGGAGAGGGTCAAACTCAGGTCTCTTTGACTTCAAAGACTACCATATGCCTTAAATCATACAGGAACAGTCCATAGACCCTGACTTCGAGTCTGACATGTGGGAGGCGCTCAGGAAATATTTGAAGATGGGTAAGAGAGAAGCCGTATTTTTTGTGGATCCAGACTGTTTCAGGGGCCAACTTCACACAAGAAAGAGCTCTCTGGGTGATTCCCACGGATGGAGCGGGTCGCTCCCACCAGGCAGACGTCCTTGGTGACATCAGAACACACCCTGCCCCTGTGGTCTCACGTCTCTGAATGTGGGGGATTTGTGCATTGCCTCTGACCCGCAGAGTCTGGCTGCCCCAGCCCTGTGGCCCCTGCCACTGTTTATCTGACTTTCTTTGTACGTGAAGCTCTTCTTCCCTGAGAGTTCCCTGAGGGCAGGGGCTGAGCAGGATACATCTGGGCTCTGATGCCCAGCCCAGGGTCTAGGCCACAGCAGGCATCCTTCAGTGGTCTCTGAATTGAAGCATTTATGTCTGCTGGGGGGAGGGCCCTTTAGAAAGTGCTACAAAGAGGCATGTTATAAGTCAGTCTGCCAGATGTCCAGCTGCCTTCCCTCCTTGGAGGGGTCTGGTCTTCTGGAACAGTCTCTGACAATGAGCTCTGGCTAAAATGACAAAAAGATATAAAGGGGAAAGAACCTGCAGTGACCTTTTACACCTTAGCCACAGTGCTGCTGCCGTCAAGAAGCCATTATCATCGACCCTGGCTGTGAGTGGCCTCTCCCCGCCCGGGGGTCCTCAAAGCTGATACTCTTCTTCCACCCAATCCAGAATCTCTGTAGCCCTCGGCAGTACTGCCCAGGCTGTATACTCATGAAGGATAGAGTCGGCTATGATTCATCTCAGCTCTCTGGCATCAACTCTGTACGCTGCTCCTTGAAGACCCAATGGCACTGAGTTTGAGCTCTTCTGTTCTCCATCACTATGGGGTCCTGGTTCCCTCCTATTATAGCAGGCGCTGGCCTTGAGAATTATTGCTACAAATAGTAATTTCTGCTAAGTAATTTAAAGGGTTTATATAAGGAAATATATTATAAATTCCCTAACATGCAAGATGAGAAAGAGAGAGAGCGAGATATCTATTGCCATTGGCCTCCCTCTGTTTTTTGTTTTTTGGGGGCTTTTTTTTGAGATAGCATCTCACTATCTTGAAAAGTAGGCATAGAAATCTGCCTGTTTCTGCCCCCTTGAATGCTAGGGGCATGTGTCCTCATGCCTGGTGAGAGCCTCTCTAAAAAAACTAAAAGCTATAAAGCTATGTGTGTGCTTCGTGTGCCAGGGCACGAACATGGTGAGGAGAGGCAAGGTTTAGAAGAGCCAAGGAGATGAGCTACGTCAGTAGCGCTCTCTTCCCTTTCCACTCTTACCCTTTTCCCAGAGTGGAAACAGGCCCAGGCAGGGAAACCAAAGGCTCAAAACTGTGTGGCGTTAGGGTACTTGGCTAGCATGCACCTGGCTCTGGATCCAATGTCTAGTATTGAATGAGGAAGTGGCGGGAGAAGGGGAGGAGAGAAACGAAGAAAGGGGAGAAAGGCAGGCTGTATGTGACTTGGTGGCGCATGTGGGCTGGGTGGCAAGGGCCTGAAGACTCAGAGTGTGAGCCTGACACTTAGCCGCTGCTAAGGAATTGAC
Source organism: Ondatra zibethicus (assembly GCA_004026605.1). Classification (NCBI taxonomy): domain Eukaryota; kingdom Metazoa; phylum Chordata; class Mammalia; order Rodentia; family Cricetidae; genus Ondatra; species Ondatra zibethicus. The sequence continues at coordinate 15,812 of PVIU01013140.1, read as the reverse complement.
ATTCCTTCTTCCACTTGACTTTTACCAACCCTATGGAGCTGGCCTTGTTATTTATTCCCATTTTACAGATTAGAAAACTGAAGCTGATGGAGTCACAGAGCTGGGAAGTAGCAAGAACTATACAAGTTCAGTTTGTTTCACAGGTTAAAGGTCAGATCATTTGGTTGGTTTGGTTGATAGGGCACTGAGATTGGAGTCTAGCCTCTCGCAAGTTGGGTATGATTTTTTTTTTTGAGTGCCTAAACCCAAATTCCAATGTTCAGGGTGCTTAAAGGGAAAAACATCCCCCCATTCTTTTGTGCACGATGTGAAAACCGCTCCCAAAGAAGGGCAAAATTGGAAAAGTACAGATGTCTTCATAGTAAATAGATTAGGGGCGCCAGGTGGTGGGAGTGCATGTCTTTAATCATAGCACTTGGGAGGCAGAGACAGGCAGATCTCTGTGAGTTCGAGGCCAGCCTGGTCTACAAGAGTGAGTTCCAGGACAGGCTCCAAAGCTACAGGGAAACCCTGTCTCAACAAACAAAAAAAGAAGCAAACAAAAAACCCTAAAAGAAAGAAAGAAAGAGGGGGGAGCGGGAGAGAGAGAGAGAGAGAGAGAGAGAGAGAGAGAGAGAGAGAAATAAAGGGCAACCGAATGTGGAATCTAGTCTATGAAGGTTTCCTAAGATCTGCAGGAAAACTTCCCAGGGGCATCCATCCCTGGCGTAGCCAAATGGCGCAATATACCCCCTAGCTGAACTCTACTTCCATCCCAGCGTCCTGAACCCTAGCTGGCCCGGGGTACCCAGGAATCTACCGCACTGGTACTATGGACACACTGGAGACACGGCACACACCCTCGCACCCTGGCTGACACCTGCGTGCTGCTGCGCACACCTGAGTGTGCTGGACTCTCTCTTACCCTAGACGGCCTCAGCCCCACCCTATCTTACCTGAGGTCGCTCTCCCGACCCACGTCAATGGCTCCATCAGACTCGCCATCCGAGCCACTGGGCGCCCTGGGCCGCTTCATGGCGAGAGCTGGCTGTGGGGTTTCAGCCCTGCGATCCGTGAAGTTGGTCGTTGGGCCCCGCCCCGGCCCCGCCCCGGTCCGGGAGCCGACACCGCCCTTTCCCAGGGCCCTTTCCTGCACTGCAGCCCTGAGCGCCCCGGCGCCCCCTCGCCCCCGCGGTGACGCGCCACCGAACCGTGGGAAGGCCCCAGGCGGTCACCGCCCCCATCGGTCGCTGGGAGGTCCGGCTCCGCTCCACCGGCGCTGCCTGGACTGGCGCGCTGGGTGGCCTTGGGCAGGTGCCCTGGGAGGCCCCACGGGGGAAGCCCAGACAGACTCCGGATCTGTCCCTAGTTTAAGTGCGACAGGCTTCGCTCTGCAGTGCCTCAGCTTTGGGAGGGACAGACCTGCACCTTCCTGCTCCATGGGGTCCAGGACAGACAGATAGGTTTGGAAAGGTTACTGGGGGGTGTCTGTGACCTCTTGGACAGTAGTTCCTCAGCCATTCCTTCTATAGAGAACCAAAGTAAGTGGGTTGGGAGGCGGAGTGCGCTTCGAAGGTCTGTCCTGAACTCCAAAAGGGATGGCTGCTGCCGGTCAGCTGATAAGGCTGGTCTCAGGCAAATGTTGTTTAGAGAGGAGGAGAAGATAGGGTCTCATAGAGCCCAGACTGGCCTTGGACTTGCGGTGTAGCAGAGGATGATCGTGAACTACTGATCTTTCTGTCCCCACATCCCAAGTACATTACAGTGGCCAAGACCTTTGAGGTACTGACTTTTAGGAGGGAGTACAGGAAGGTAGAAGGTAGGGAGGGTGTGGTGGTTGGTGGGGGTGTCCCTGGGAGTCAGTTCCCAGTTCACTTAATGACAGCTGTCCTATCAGGCCTCAGGAATAGAAGAAAAGAGCCTTGGGCTTCTCTTTCTGGGGGAGCCTGTCTGACAACAGACAAAGCTGTTTAGTCAGTGAGAGTTCCTGTCCCTAGAGAGGGGGTTCAGCTGCCATCTTCCTAGGTCACTGTCTCAGAGAAGCCCCCCGTGTACAGAGGGTAGCGGAAGGCAAGTCCTCCGAGGTGAACCTCTTGCAGGGCACGTGGGAGATTGTAGAGGTTGATACAGTGCGTGGGACATCAGAGAAGTCCCTTCCTTTTGTCCTGCTCACTGGGATGGGCACAGAAGAAAGCAAGCTTTGGTGTAGAGAACTGGGGTCGGTCGTCAGAAGATGTCTGCAGTTTCACTCAGAACAGGCCTCTTGCCGTACAGACCCCCACACAACCACCTGGCCAAGTATAGAAACCAGGCACACAGACGGTAGGTAGTACAGACACCGCCTGGCATAAACACCCAGTATCAGGAAGCCCTGCGGGCTGCCCCAGCCCCAGCCACACATACCAACTCTACTGCTCCAAACACTCTCTCTGGGGGGCACACACTGAAGCTGTGGAAACCCCAACCAGTATAGAGGTTTCCCAGTCCGTGCACTATGCATTTCCTGGAAAGGCAGATACTTGGCTGAGATAGCAAAGGTTGGCGGGGAAGCTATCTTTATAGCAATATAGGGAAGCTATCCCCTATCAATTTACAGGGGAAGGTAAAGACTCTGTGGTGGGCACGTTCACAAGAGATGTCCCAGGTCCTCAAAATCCACTGCACAGTTAAATAGGGAGTATACGGTTCAGAAAAGAGATCTAAAATTTGAAGTTATTTAAAGCTAGGGGAGTAGACAAATGGTTGGAGGCGGAGCCTATTATTTACTTCTTTTCTGTGGGTACTTATCACAGTACCAGGAAAGGTCCAAAGTGACCAAATAGTAATGGTGATTATTTCCTCACCTTTACAAAGGATAGGACAGAGGCAGAGTAAATCAGCCCATGGCCAACAGGCAGAGGAAAAAGAGATGGGATGTCACAGGCAGCTTGATCTCAGAGGCCAATAACTAGGCTTTATTATCTATAATAATAATTTATAATTATTATTATAGAGCTCTCAGACATTAGGCTCTGCAACCTGGTACTGAGCTTAGTTCTGGGCCAGCCACACAATGGCCTTGAGCCACGCACGGCTTTGAAGAACTTGAAACAGGAATGACTTGGATTCCTGAGTGCAACACAATAGAATTTTTTAATATTACTACTATCTATTTATCTAGTGTGTGCACGTATGTATGTGTGCACGCACGCATGGTGCGCCTGTGGAGAACGGTGGACAGACTGTCGGAGTTCATCGTCTCCTTCCACTGTGAAGATCCGAGGGTTTCAGCTCAGCTCGTCAGCCTGGCTGGCGAGCATCTTTACTTGCCGAGCCATCTCTCCAGGTCAGAAATTTTTTTTGTAGTTAAAAAAAAAAAACTTATAGATTTTCTTATACCTATTTTCTTTCACTTCCTCCTTTCCTTCCCCTCCTCATCTCCCTATTCTTTTGTCTCCTTTCTTATGTCAGTCCGTACTCCAGGCTGATGTTGAACTCAAGAGCCTCTTGCCTCAGCCTCCTGAGAGCCAAGAGTACAGGTGTAAGCCATGCTACCTGGCTTTTTTTTTTATTGCCTGCACTGGGACTGCTAGAACATCTTCTGCTGCGGGAGCTCCTTCCGCTCCTTCAACCAATAGCCTTTAAGATACCCGCCCACTTGGGTGTGGCCTCTTTGGTTTGAAAAAGCAGAGGTAGCCGTACTCTGCTTCCGGCTAGGATGGTGATCTGTTAAGTTTTTCCTTTAAATAAATAACTCTTATTTAAAGTATTTCCTTTAAATAAAATAAATAAATTTAAATAAATAAATGATAAATTTATTAATCATAATTCCAAACTGGTGTGGGATTGTTTGGCGACTTACTCCTTTAATCTTCAAATATACGCACAGCTCGCGTGATGCTTTTACTGGCTAGTGCTAACTCAGTACCGGCCTGCCCAACCTTCGTACTACTAACGTTCAAAGCTGGCTAACCAGTGGATGGGGCTACTCTGTGGCCTATAGAATGTTAAACACCAGCCACTTCCCACGAGATGCAAGTCACATTTTCCAGAAAATATGCAGAGAATACAAAATGGGAGAAATTGCTCCCGACTGAGAAGCACTGATCAAAGAAACTCCAAACAGGCTTGTCTAACCCGCTGATCACGGGCCCCTTGCTCCCAGCACAAAACATCTTCTCTCAGGCCACCAAACAGATGTGGCCCAGGATACTAGTGGTTAGCCACCCCGTGTGCCATACGTGGCACCAGCTTTGCAGAGACCTCTGCTGGGCTGACCACGGGGCCTCTCACGCCATGGGGGATGAATGGGGGTGAGAGATGCTTTGACAGCAGCTGGTAAGTTAAGAATTGTGCAATAATTTACGTCTGCCTTGGGGACTGCTTTGGAACCCCATAAAAGCAGCAATTGTGCTAGGCCCGGTTGCTGTCAACTCCCGCCATCTAGCCGAGTCTGGCACTCAGCGGGTGTTTGGCACACCATGGCTGAATGTCTAGTGATAAGACAGAAGCAGGAGGGTCCCTGAAGAGCTCCACCTTCTCTGTGGAGGAGGCCGTGCTGTGACCACTGGGAAGACAGCACAATCACGACCAGGATTGTCCCTTTGCCCATAGCGCCTTAGGGCCATATGGTCTCTTAAGGAAGCCTTGCTGCGTCCTTTATATCTGAGGCCTTAGGATCCACGGAGGGGCAGGAATACCTACTGGTGCTCACAGGGACGCTTCACTTTCTTCATTTACAAAGTGGGCTAATGCTGAAGTTCTTATTGCTGTAGGCGTGCAGGCACGAAATGAGGGCGACCCAGCACAGTGTCTGGTGTATGGGGGGGGCGCACCTTTGTCTCTACCCATCCTCTCCCTAAGTGATTCACTCACACCCATGGCTTCACTTCTTACAGTCATTCCCAATACCCATACATCCTGCCCATGTATCTCACTGTATAGTCTTCATATGCCAAGCAATAGTTAGGGCCTTCTGGGGCTGCCCTGGCCTCCCCAGACGCTCTATGCCAAGGCCCAGATGTCAGGTTCCTAGCGGCTGCTTTTCTGCTCTGTGGCGCAGCCTGAGAACGTTATGAGCTTCCTTGTCTCACCCTATGACCCCTGCTCATCTCAGGCTCTTCCTGTTCCTTCCCCCCCCCGCCCCCGCCCTGGCCCTCCCTCCTGGGACCCATCAGCACTCACTCCCCACCTCCACAGCTGCCACCACAGCTGGTCATTGACGGAATGTGCAGCTGCTGGGAGCCACATGTGTGGAACAGGCCGCGCACAGCTTCCCCTGGGGCTGGTGGGGATGAGAGTGAGGCCATCTGTCTTTGTCTATTTGTCTGTCTATAACATATACACATGAACAAAGACCCACACTCCCTGTTGCTTTTCTGCATAATGCGGGGGATGATACTGGCTTGATTCCTTGTTTTCTTAGCCCTGAACTACAGAGGTCATGAAGGTCATATTGTCTGGGTGGGGGGACGCTTCTGAGACCTGCTGCTGAATGCTTCCCCACTCCCCACTCCCATGCTGAAATAGCCCAAGTCCTGAAATGGCTGCTCAGAGCTGGAATGACCTTCAGAACCTCCAGCTTTCCCAGGCCCTAAGGGACAGCCTTCCACGGAGGAAGCCAGAGGCTCCAGACACATTCCAGAGCCCCCTTGGCAGCACCCAGGGGCTCTGGACTAGTCTCAGCCTGGGGCAGTGCCAGCAACATCTGCCCTGGTTCCCACACTCTGGCCCCTCTGGAATCTCACAGATTTCTCTTCCATGTGTGCCTGATGTCAGCAGGACCACGACACTGTGGGAGGCATGGAAGAGCTGAGCTTCCTGAAGTTTGATGGTTGTGGGTGTGGGGCAGGGATAGAGGGAGACCCTGGTCCTTGCTATGCTCACACATGAGGACAGGGTGGCTCATTCTCTGGCTCTTGGACCTAACTTGGTCCCAGAAAGCTGCTCAGCTCCTCTTAGACCTGGGCCTTCTCTGTAGCATGGGAGGAACGTAGGTTCCCATCTATGGACTATCTAGTCTGGTCCTTCTTTGTTTTTCAGATAGGATTTTGCTGTGTAGCTCAGCTGGCTTCAAACTTGTTATCCTTCCTCCTCAGCATCCCTAAGAGCTAGGATTATAGGTGTGCATCACCACAATAATTAAGTCCTACCACCATAATTAAATCTTTTTCTTTCAAGGGGGAGTGATAGTAGTGGTGGTGGTAAAGGGAGCAGGGTCTCATGTCACCCAGGCTGGTCTTTAACTCACTGTGTAGCTGAAGACGACCTTGAATTTATTATCCTCCTGCCTTCACCTCTCAAGTAATGAGATTATAGGTGTGTACCACTACACCTTGTTTTATGAGGGTGATACTATGTATGCTAGTTAAGTATTCTATAAACTGAGCTACATTCCCAGATTCCTTTCTTCATTCCTTCCTTCTTTCTTTCCTTCCTTCCATTTTTCATTTTATGGTGTGTGTGTGTGTGTGTGTGTGTGTGTGTGTGTGTGTGTGTACGTGTGTACAAGTGTGCACATGTTTGGAGGTCAAAGAACAACGCGTAGGTTAATTCTTTTTACCATACAATTCCAGGGATGGAACTCAGGTCATCAGGCTTGGCAGCAGGTGTCTTTACCTGTTATGCCACCTTGCTGGCCCCAAATTAAGTCATTGCTTAAATCCCCAAAGCAGCCATTTCTGCCTTTCCCCACTAAGGTTAAATCAAAGTCCCACTGTGCAAACAGAGTTAAAACAGCCCAGAGCAGGAAAGTCAGTAGTAGAAACTAGGTTAGACTCCAGTCAAGGGCTCTTTTCTCTGCCTCCAAACTCCTTCTCTGATGCTTTTATATGGAGGCCCAATGGTGGTGAGAGCCAAGGCCTTGGGAAGTAGCTGATATGGCTGAAATTGGAGCCTACCAGATCCTCTGTGTTGTCAGGGAAACCACACTTCTCCTTCACTTCTTAGTGATGATGGAGGCTTTTAAGAATACGTTGCCCAGTGCTGTGCTCTCCTGAGTGTAGACAGACGTGGGTTCATGGCCCAGGAAGGCTATAGCACTTTAGCTCCTTTAGGAGACAGAGGCTGAGCCCAGCTGGAGGGACAGGAGGTTTCCTGGAGAACCAGCTTGGAAGGATAGGTGGGACGGAGCAGAGAGGGCCCTGAGACCGTGGTGAGGTGCTGTGGAGCAGCTTCCCTGAGATTAAACCTTAAGTCTTTGAGGGAAGCTCGTAAAGACACAGGACTTTCCAAAGTGAAGTCCTTAGACAAGCTGAGCTGCCGGGAAAAGGCCAAGACCAGCCGAGCCACCTGGAAGAAACAGACACCACCCTAGCTGTCTGGAGGAAGGAGAGTCTAGCCCAGCTGCCTGGACCAGACCAGTTGCCTGGAAAGGACAACCCCCTCCCCTGCTGAGCTGCCTGCCAACTATACAGTGAGCTCCCGGTTTCCCAGCTTTAGTGAACAGTCACCCAGGCTGGGGTGGCCTTTGGTGAATGTCCTGAGTCATTTCTGTGCCCATAAATAACCCCTCACCCCTACTCCTGTAAGTAACCTCTCACCCCTACTCCTGTAAGTACTCCCTCACCCCTACTCCTGTAAGTACCTCTAAGAAAACTCACTAGTTCACCAAGCTGGACTCTGGCTGGGATCTGAACTGTTTGACCTGTCACTGGTTCCCAATCTGGAGTGAGTAGATGTTCGTTCCCATCTCCCTGGGAATTGTGTGACATGACATGGGGCTCTGTCCTATGAAGGAGAGGGGAGAGGAAGGAGGAAGGAGTGTTACACCCAAATCATGACAATGGAGACTTACTATTAATTATAAAAGTTCAGCCAATAGCTTAGGCTTGTTTCTTTTTTTAATTAATTAATTTATTTATTTATTATGTATACAGTGTTCTGTCTGTCTGTATGCTTGCTGGCCAGAAGAGGGCACCAGATCTCATTACAGATGGCTGTGAGCCACCATGTGGTTGCTGGGAATTGAACTCAGGGCCTCTGGGAGAGCAGTCAGTGAGTGCTCTTAACCTCTGAGCCATCTCTCCAACCCTTAGGCTTGTTTCTAACTAGCTCTTATAACTTAAATTAACCCATTTTTATTCATTAACTGTCTGCCTTGTGGCTTTATTAATTACCTCATCTCTGTATTGCCCATCCTGCTTGCTCTTCATATCTTGGCGTCTCCCTTCTTCCCAGTGCCCCCTCTGCTCCGAAAATCCTGCCTAGCTATTGGCCATTAAGCTTTTTATTAAGCCAATCAGTGACACATCTTCAGTGTACAAAAAGATTATTCCACAACAAAGGAGGCTTGCAGAATAAGAGCCACTGGCAATCTTTTGGTTCTGGGGGAGCCATGAGCAGGTCCAGAGTAGACGGAAGAATCTTAGTTTAGAAAGAGCCAAACACGGTGCCTGGGGAGACGGCTGAGTGGGTAAGCATTCTTGTGGTGTGTGTATGAGGTTCCGAGTTTCTTTTCTTTTGGCTTGTTGTTGTTGTTTTGTTTTGTTTTTCGAGACAGGGTTTACCCTGTAGTTTTGGAGCCTGTTCTGGAACTAGCTCTTGTAGACCAGGCTGGCCTCGAACTCACAGAGATCCACCTGCCTCTGCCTCCTGGGATTAAAAGCATGCGCCACTACTGCCCAGTCGAGGTTCTGAGTTTCAACACTCAGCACCCAATATGAAAGCTGGACAGAGTTCCACACACCTGTAACCCCAGTACTGGGGCTTTCTGACTCTGCTCAGTGAGAGGCTCTGTCTTCAGAGAATAAAACAGTCATAGAGGAGGACACTCGATGTCTTCCTTTGACCTTTGTACCTGCTTACACACACACACACACACACACACACACACACACACACGCACACACACACACGAGTTTGCTTTTCTTTTTTGTTTGTTTGTTTGTTTGTGTTTTTCAAGACAGATTTTCTCTCTGTAGCTTTGGAGCCTGTCCTGGAACTCGCTCTGTAGACCAGGCTGGTCCCAAATTCACAGAGATCTGTCCGCCTCCTGAGTGCTGGGATTAAAGGTGTGCTCTACCACTGCTCAGCGCACACAGTTTTTTTTTTTTAATTTTTTTTATTGATTTTTATTGAGCTCTACATTTTTCTCTGCTCCCCTCCCTGCCTCTCCCCTCTCCCTTCAATCCTCTCCCTAGGTTCTCATGCTCCCAATTTACTCAGGAGATCTTGCCTTTTTCTATTTCCCATGTAGATTAGATCTATGTAAGTCTCTCTTAGTGTCTGCATTGTTGTCTAAGTTCTCTGGGATTGTGGTTTGTAGGTGGCTTTCTTTGCTTTATGTTTAAAAACCACCTGTGAGTGAGTACATGTGATAATTGTCTTTCTGTGTCTGGGTTACTTCACTCAAAATAATGCTTTCTAGCTCCATCCATTTTCCTGCAAAATTCAAGTTGTCATTATTTTTTTCTGCTGTGTAGTACTCCATTGTGTAAATGTACCACATTTTCCTTATCCATTCTTCGGTCGAAGGGCATTTAGGTTGTTTCCAGGTTCTGGCTATGACAAACAAAGCTGCTATGAACATAGTTGAGCACATGTCCTTGTGGCACGATTGAGCATCCTTTGGATATATACCCAAAAAGTGGCATTCATAGTTGTTTTTAAAAGAAAAAAAAAAAACTAGAAAGAAATGCCTGGTATTTGTGTCCCCAGCATGCCCAGTCACTCCTGCAGTATTGAAGGAAAAAGAATCCGAAAAAGAATCCGGCTGCTCCTGGAAGCTGCGGGCTGAAGGTGTGACCCCTGCAGTCTGTGAGCAGTGACATTTCTAAAGCAGGTTCCCTGAAAGGGAGATCCCAGAGGTGTGCCCTCCTGGCAGCTGTGGAGGTGGACTTTACACGGTCACCCAGCAGGCAGGTGAGAAGTTCACACCCCGACTGCACTATCCCTGGGAGGTACTTTGCAGCACACAGCGGAACTTCCAAGCCTTCCAAATGAAGATTCAGACAGCTGTAGTCTGCATGTTGGGCTCTCCCCACCCCCGATTGCTGTGGTGACACTCAGCAGTGGATAATATTAGGATGTGGGCCCGCGGGAGGAAGTTAGCTCATGAGGGTCTGCCTTTATGAATGCAGTCAGTGTCTGTGGGGAAAGACCAGGACAGCCTTTGTCCCTTCTACCACACAGTGAGGCGGCCATCTATGAGACAGAAAGGGCACTCACCAGACACTCAATTGGCCAGATGCCTGATCTTCAATTTCAGCCTCCAGGATTTTGAGAAAGGTGGTTTTCTTTTTGTTGTTTGTTCAATCATTTCTTTGTTTTTGAGATGGGAGTCTTTCTATTTAGTCCTGGCCATCTTGGAACTTGCTGAGTAGACCAGGTTGTCCTTAAACTCACAGAGATCATCCTGCTTCTGCCTCCCAAGTGCTGGAATTAAAGACGTGCACTATCACGTCTGGCCTGAGAATTAAGTTTCTATTGTCTCTAAGCTCTAAGTTTCTGGGAGTTTGGTAGAGCAACTGGAACAGCCCAACACATGCCATTTCACAGGGGATGGCTCTAAATCTGCAGTGACAGTTTGGTGTTCAGTTCCCTTTCTATTTATTTATTTATTTGTTTGTTTGTTTGTTTATTTATTTATGTGTACAGCATTCCTTCCATATGTGCCTGCAGGCCAGAAGGGGCACCAGGTCTCATTATAGATGGCTGTGAGCCACCATGTGGTTGCTGGGAATTGAACTCAGGACTTCTGGAAGAGCATCCAGTGCTCTTAACCACTGAGCCATCTCTCCAGCCCCCAGTTTCCTTTCTATAACAGACAAATGTTTTCCTTTTCTCTGCAAGATGTAAATAAAAAACTTTACTTGTATTTCCAACTCAGGAAAAAAAAAAGAGCGGGGTGAAGGCAACCAATATTTCTTTCTCTCTACAGAGGGACCTGCTTCTCTCCAAAGTCCCCATAGGAAACCACTTCATGCACTTCTGCTCAGAGTCACTCAAATGAAGAGGCCGTTCCACTCCTGAGGTTTGGAGACGCGTAGTTCAAACTAACTTAATGACAGCTCAACATTTCGCTAAGTTTTAAAAATTATTTTTGAAGCCAGGTATAGTGACCCACACCTTTAATCCCAGAAGGCAGAGGCAAGTGGAATTCAAGACCAGCTTGCTCTGTGTAGGTGGTTTCAGGCCAGCCAGGGCTACGTAGCAAGAATCTGTCTTGAAAGAAAGAAATGAGGAAGGGAGGGGGAGGGAAAAGGAAGGAAGGAAGGGAGGAAGGAAAGAAGGAAGGAAGGCAGGAAAGAAGGAAGGAAGGAAGGCAGGAAGGAAGGAAGGAAAGTATTGGGTCCAGGGAGGTCACGCAAAGCTGTGGACAGACCACCAAAGTCTAATAAACCAGAACCAAACTTTATTCCAGAAACCAGAATCCAGGAAAAAATAAAAAAAATAAAATAAAAATCTCCATGGGGCACAAAAAGCTTATCAGCTAGCTGAGACCACAGCCAGAGATGGTTTTTGTTAGGCTATGGCAAAAGCTGGTTTCTGAACCCACCTTTTTATAGTAGTGGCACCAAGCATTAGGTATGAACAAAGGAATTTTTACAATTTCAAGGTAAAACTCAGATACAGATTGCATTGCTTTACAATTAAGACTAACAGAGTTTCTCAGTTAAACTAGTGTTGTACTTAATCTGTTGTCTTCCTTGGTACTTCCAGGTGTTTACTGAAGCCCCGTGTTCGCCCCTTTGATGCTGCCAGTTTCACACAGCAGGGATAATGCATAACCCAGAGGTCATATATCTATTTCCTAAAAGTTGACTCAGCTCATAACCATAGGCTAGCTCTCAGTTTGCAGAGAGATGCTTCGGCCTTGTAAATAGAGCTATGGGTTGTAGAGCGGAGTAACCCACTGTTAATAGTTAATCCTCAAGCTGCTGAGAAAGCTGCTGACAGTCTGCTCTCATTCTCCTAGGCTTACGACTTTATATTTCTTTATTTCTACATTCCTATTTCTGGAATCTACGTTTTTATATTCTTATTCTTGGACCCTTCAGAAGGAAGGAAGGAAGGAAGGAAGGAAGGAAGGAAGGAAGGAAGGAAGGAAGGAAGGAAGGAAGAAAGGAAGGAAGGAACCTGTTCTTAGTGGTTTATTTTCTGGGAGAGCCTTCAGATATACCCCAGGCTGGTGTCAAATTTTGAAACTCCCTGTCTCTGCCTCTCCAGTTCAGGGAGTAAGGGTGTTCCCAATCACATCTGCAATTCTTGAGTTTTATCTTTTAACATATGTATAAGGGACTAGAGAGATGGCTCAGCGGTTAAGAGCACTGACTGCTTCTCTAGAGGACCAAGGTTCGATTCCCAGTAACCACATAATGGGTCACACTGTAACTCCAATCCCAGGAGATTCAATGTTTTCTTCTGGCCTCTTTGGGCACTGTATGCAAGTGGTGCACAGACACACATGCAGGCAAACACCCATACACCTGAAACAAAACAAAATAATAAATAAATACATGTACTCAAGACCCAGGTGTGGCAGCGCAGCTTGACCTATGATCTACACGGAAAGTTCCATGTTAGCCCATGATCTATAGTCAGACCTTGTCTTAAAAACAAGAAAACAAAACAACTAACAAAAATGCAGTTGTTTGTTTATTTTGTTTTAGAAGCATGTAAGAACGTCAGGACAGGGGCTGGAGAGATGGCTCAGAGGTTAAGGGCACTGCCTGCTCTTCCAAAGGTCCTGAGTTCAATTCCCAGCAACCACATGGTGGCTCACAACCATCTGTAATGAGATCTGGTGCCCTCTTCTGGCCTGCAGGCAGACATGGACATGCAGGCAGAGTACTGAGAACACTATGCATAATAAATAAATAAATCTAAAAAAAAAAAAAAAAAAAGAACGTCAGGACAGTGTAGCCCTTAAGAGACACCTGCATTCTATTGATGAGTTGCTTTTGTGTATGTGTTTTGTTTGGTTTGGAGTTTTTGCCCTTTTTACCTCCTATTTTCCTACTTCCCTTCCTTTTTCTCCCCTCCCCTCCTACCTTCCTTCTTCCCTTCTGCCCTCCCTTTCTTTGAGATGGGGACTGTCCATGTAACTTAGGCTGGTTTGAAATTCTGGTTCTTCCTGCCGCAGCCTCTGAGTGCCAGGACTACAGGAGTATAGCAGCACTCTGGATCCAGGTGACAAGCTGACATCCAGCCTTACCGACGGTTGAGAGTCACTGTGAGGGTGCTAGGACCTGAACCTGGGTCCTCTGCAAGAACAGGGAGTGCTCTTAGTCACAGAACCATCTGTCCAGCCCTAAATATATCTTTTTTTTTTTTGATTTTTCGAGACAGGGTTTCTCTGTAGCTTTGAAGCCTGTCTTGGAACTCTCTCTGTACACTAGGCTGGTCTTGAACTCACAGAGATCCACCTGCCTCTGCCTCCCAAGTGCTGGGATTAAAGGTGTGCGCCACCACTGCCTGGCTCCTAAATATATCTTTTAGAGAACACAGTGTACCCTCATGAACTGTGGTCATAGTCGTCAAGACTATTTGTTTTTAAAGTGACCTACTGGGGAGTTAAAGTGTGGCCAATGAGCAAAATGAAAGGAGAAGAATATGTAACTCTTGGGCCATCTCTGAGCTCAGCAAGTAGGCAGGAAAGGGCACACGCAGAGAAGGAACAGTGCCCAGGTGCTTTCTATTCTATTGTTCCTGTTTTTCAGCGCCAAGGCACATTCGTGTCATGGCGTTTTTGTCCCCAAATCCAGTTTTGAGAGCATGTCAGAGAGTAGAGGATTCAGTCACGGCAGCCGTCCTCCATCTGGCTGCTTCCCCTGCCTTGGCCGTGACCCCCCGGCTGCTAACCACTGTAAATAGCTCCAGTATCACCAATCAATGGACGTTATAAAAATGTCTTGGAGTCATCAAGACATCTGCAAACACAACTGCTATGACACACCCCCCCCCCAAGATGGAGGCTCGAGGGCTCCTGAACTGCTGGGCAGGAGCTTGGAGGCAGAAAGTGAAAGACCACGTACCTCCCCACCCCTGGTGACCAGGATGAGGGAAAGAGAGGGAGAAGACTTAAGGTTGGAGAATCAAGGAGGCACATTTCCGTCTGGTCTTAGGAGTCACAGGAAGTGCTAGGACAACCTTGGGGGCTTCTGGCTATACCAGGCCTAAGGAGGTAGGAGGTAGGAGATGTGGTAGCCGTCCCCCGATTGGCCCCAGATTGCTTCCCTCCTGGTAGTCACACCCTTGGGTAAGACTGTCTCACCCTGAATCAGGATTGTGGCCCACAGACAGTGGCTCATGAAGTGTTGCTCCTGAGGCTGGGTCATAAATGACAATGTCTTCTTTCTCCTTTCACAACCGCTGTCTCTTGAGGACATTCAGGCAAACTGACCAGCTGCAGACTACCTGCCACAGCCGCGTCACCTTGGAAGCAGGACCCCCCCCCCCCATAGCTCTAGTGGAGCTTCAGATAACTCTAGCCCCACCTGACAGCTGACCGCAGCCTGACAAAACTGCGCTGTGCTGACTCTGTGAAACCTTTCCTGGATTCCTGTTCTGCCACCGTGTTGAGATGCAGGGAGATGCTAGGGTACAGAGGAAGGACCGTGTATGGTTGGGATGAGTGTCAGGTGACCTTCTCAGACTCATATCTTTTCTCTCCCACTTCTCCCTCACCCTGATAGCTCCAGAGGAAACAGAGTCCACAGCAGCAGCTCTGCCGGGGTGTCTGTTTCTTCTCCTGTTGTGTGACAAACACCTGACAAAAGCTACTTAAGGGAGAAAGGGCTGACTTTAGCTCACAGGGTACAGTCCATCATAGCAAGAAAGCCAAGGCCGCAGGTCTTTAAGCAGCTGGCCACATCAAGTCCACAGAAAGCAGTGATGGATATTCGTGTCCAGCTTCCTTTCTTCTTATACAGTCTAGGGCCCAAGCCTGGGGAATGGTGCTACCCACTTTTAGTGTGGATCTTCCCACCTCAACTTACTAACTAATGCCTCACAAGTCTGCCCAGAGGTTAGATGATCCCTCACAGCTGTCTAGCAGCTTGCCTCCTAGATGTTCCAGATCCGGTCAAGTTGACGTGGAGAAGCCTGCCTTTCAGGGACTCAATCTTCCGTCTGCCTCAGACTCTCCCCCTCATGAAAGAGAGGCCTACGGAGAGACCTGAGCATCACCGGATTTTTGCCAGGCAGGTTTGGTGACACATTTCTGAAGTTCCAGAACTTAGGAGATTTGACGCAGGAGGATTTTGAGTTTGAGGCTTTTCTAAGCTAAATGGCAAGACCTTCTCTCTCTCTCTCTCTCTCTCTCTCTCTCTCTCCCTCCCTCTGAAGCTTGAGGACAATTTACTAGGGATCTAAGATTAAAACAGCAGGGAAAGAAAGCTGTAAATCCAGGTAGCTGCTAGAAGGTAGAAGAGGAAGAGAGAAAACTGAAAACCATGTCATTTGTAAGCAGCTTCGTGGTAGAAGGGCAGGGGGAGCCCCAGTGAGAGTGAGGAAGCTCAGAACATCAAGAAAAACATACCCAGGCTCTCACTGTGTTGCCCTGACTGGCCCTGACCATGCCGTGCAGACTAGACTGACCTCACACTCACAAAGTCCATCTGCCTCTGCAAGGATTCAAGCCATAGTGGTCCAGCCTAAGACCAGGCTTTGAGGAAAAGAATAGAAAGAAAAAGAAAGACGAAAACAGAGGGGCAGGGAGATGGTTCAGCAGTTAAGCACACTCTTCCAGACAACCCAGGTTCAATTCTCAGCACCCACGTGGCAGATCACAATTACTAGTATCTCCAATTCCAGGTCCTAGAAGCAGGCAAGCCCCACAGTGCTGTGGCAGAAACTCAGCAAACACCTGCAAAACTGGTTTTTCCCTCCCTCCCTCCCTCCCTCCCTCCCTC
>PVIU01013139.1:0-57173 GCA_004026605.1 Ondatra zibethicus | reverse complement strand
CCTAGCTGGGGACATCCCTGTGGACACCTGGGATCTCCTCTAGAGCCAAGTATCTTGCCAGTCCTAAAATGACTCCAATAATGTAGATATCTTATTCCCTTCTCCAACACCCACCTTTCCTCCATCTCTGCCCTCCCACTCCCCCAATCTCTCCCCAGTCCTTCCCTTCTCCCTTCTCCTTCCCCCTCTCCCCTCCCCCCGCCCCCCAACTCCCAACTCTATCCCCACCTCCCCAGTAAAGTTCTTCACAGACCTCGAAAGAACAATACTCATCTTCATATGGAAAAGCAAAAAACCCAGGATAGTCAAAAGCAACCCTGTACAATAAAGGAACTTCTGGAGGCATCACAATCCCTGACTTCAAACTCTATCTACTACAGAGCTACAGTACTGAAAACAACCTGGTATTGACATAAGAACAGACAGGAGGACCAATGGAACTGAACTGAAGACCCAGATATCAACCCACACACCTACAAACACCTGATTTTTTACAAAGAAACAAAATTTATAAAATGGAAAAAAGAAAGCATAATCAACAAATGGTACTGGCATAACTGGATATCAACATATAGAAGAATGGAAATAGACCCATATATATCACCATGCACAAAACTCAAGTCCAAATAGATCAAAGACCTCAACATTAAGCCAGCCACACTGAACCTCATAGAAGAGAAAGTGGGAAGTATACTTGAACGTATTGGCACAGAAGACCACTTCCTAAATAAAACCTCAGTAGTAAAGACACTGAGAGAAACAATTAATAAATGGGACCTCCTGAAACTGAGAAGGTTCTGTAAAGCAAAGGACACAGTCAACAAGACAAAACAGCAGCCTACAGAATGGGAAAAAAAATCTTGATCAACCCCACATCAGACAGAGGTCTGATCTCCAAAATATACAAAGAACTCAAGAAATTGGCCATCAAAAGAATAAATAATCTAATAAATGGGGTACAGACCTAAACAGAGAACTCTCAACAGAGGAATCTAAAATGGCTGAAAGACACTAAGGAAATGCAAATCAAAACAACTCTGATATTCCGTCTTACACCTATAAGAATAGCCAAGATCAAAACCACTGATGACAGTTTATACTGGAGAGGAAGTGGGATAAAGAGAACACTCCTGCATTGCTGGTGGGAGTGCAAACTGGTACAGCCCCGTTGACTGAGTATTCTGTCCTGCCTGGTTTCCACAGTCATTAAGTCCCAAAGAAATCACACAGAGGCCTACATTAGTTATAAACTGATTGGCCCATTAGCTCGGGCTTCTTATTAACTCTTATAACTTATATTAGCCCCTTATTCTTGTCTATGTTAGCCACATGGCTTGGTACCTTATTCAGCAAGGCAGTCACATTTTGCTTCTTCTGTGGCTGGGTCACAACTGCAGACTAGGACTTCCTTCTTCCCAGAATTTTCCTGTTCTCATTGACCCGCCTCTACTTCCTGTCTGGTTGTCCTGCCTATACTTCCTCCGTGGCTATTGGCCAATCAGTGTTTTATTAAAACACAATTGACAAGATACAAACCATTGTCCCACAGCACAGCCCCTTTGGTTATCAGTGTGGTGATTTCTCAGAAAATTAGGAAGCAACCTACCTCAAGACCCAGCAATACCACTTTTGAGTATATACCCAAAGGATTCTCAATTGTACCACAAGGTCATGTGCTCAACTATGTCTATAGCAGCATTGTTTGTCATATCAAGAACCTGGAAACAACCTAAATGCCCCTAGACTGGAGAATGGATAAGGAAAATGTGATACATTTACACAATGGAGTACTACACAGCAGAAAAAAAGAATAACATCTTGAAATTTGTGGGTAAATGGATGGATCTAGAAAGCATCATATTGAGTGAGGTAACCTATACTCAGAAAGACAAATATATGTACTCACTCATAAGTGGCTTTTAGACATAAAGCAAAGAAAACCAGTCTATAATTCACAATCCCAGAGAACCTAAACAACAAAGAGGACCCTAAGAGAGACATACATGGATCTAATGTACATGGAATATAGTAAAAAACCAAGATCTTCTGAGTAAATTGGGAGCATGGAGACCATGGGAGTGGGTAGAAGGAGATGGAAGAAGAAGGGAAGGGAGCAGAGAAAATATATTGCTCAAAAAAAAAAAACGATTTTTAAAAAGAGCAAAGCTAACCCACCCAAGCACTAAGTTCAAATTACTGTGTAAGTAATCACACATCCCTTTTTACCATGTGTGTCTTGGGAGTCCCTTGGAAGAATGGTGGACAACAGCTTAGGAGCCTATAAATCATGTAGATGTGCTCTTAGATGCTGGCTCCAAGCTGACAACAGTAGAACAAAGTTTTACATCACTGTCTACAGATCTAGAAATTCAGCTGTCAGTTGGGTGACCTTGGCTATCTGACAGCTAAAAGTATCTGAACTATAACTTGGCAAATTATCAATGCATCATCCCTGGCAAGTCTAGCATGAGAAGGCATACCCTGGCTTGCCATCCGTCACCCCAGTGGAGTTGATTAGATAATGAGGCACTGTCAGAAGACCAGCCATCCCTGAAACACTGGAGAACAGAATTAGGGAACAGAATTTGCAAATATTTGTCACTGTTTGCAAGGTAGGGACATGGGGGATTTTCCCAGAAGCCCTTCTGTTTCAAGGACAGATACAGACTTCATGTCTAAGAAGACAGAGCTAAGTGGCCTCAGTGCTGGCCTCCTCATGGTCCAACCTGAGTCAGGCACATTTCCAAATGCTGTTTATTCCCATAAATTCTAGAGAAAAGGGCAGAAGTTACTGCTCAGATGGCTGGCACAGACTTCACTGACTGTCAAAACTACCAGAAATGTTAACTTTTGGTTTAGTTGTATTAGAATGGTTTGGTTTTCAATCTTTTGAGACAGGGTCTCACTATGTAGCCCTGGATGGCCTGGAGCTTGCTATGTAGACCAGGCTTGCCTCAACTTGTTGTAAATTCTCCTGCTTCTGACCCTCAAGAGCTAAGATTACAGGTGTAAACTACTCACCTGGCCTTGTCAAGGTTTTTGAAGACCCTTACCCACACTGATAAGGAATCCTGGTAGGGTTATGTGCCACACCTTCTAACAAAAGCAGAAAGCAGTCATAAGCCAAGTGAGGACAGGAGTCAGCCAGAGTAACACCTCTAACAGCCAAGACTAACAAACACATCTCAAACAACGTGCCATCCTGATGGATGGCTCTGGAACCCCAATATGTGTGGCTGTGGGTTGAGGACTCAGCAGGTCTCAAGATACCAGAGACTTGACTATTACTGAGCACGGTTGGAGCCTCATGAGGCAGCGGTGTCCATGCTGCCATGAAGTAGAGGGCAAGACCATGGAGCCTCATGTCTAAGCTGTTGAGCTTGCAGACTCGCGGCCCAGATCACATCATCTCTTCTTCTAACTATGGGCACAGAGCTCAGAACTGTAACAGAAGTGGGAAGCTCCTAAAGACACTGAGGCTCCACTTGCCTCATGGGACCACCATCTCTTCAACTGCGCTGAGGGTTGGCTCTACCTGCTCCAAGCCAGAGCTGGGCCATTGCCAAGAAGCAGAATGTCCACTGAACTGCAAAGCCTCCTTTCCTCTAACTCAGAACATATTTCCCTTCACAAAAAGATGAATGAAATTCCTCCCAGGCAGGGCTTTCCTGGACTCTAGAGCTGTGTTGGTGAGGTTTCTGGTTCTGTGGTCCTTGGGCTTTGGGAAAAGGGACAAATGATTTGGGTAGCCATAACCACAGCCATTATTTGTTCTAGAGGCTGAGACAAGGCATATGCCTCTCTGGCTGACTGCCAGTGCTGTTCACAGGTGTTCTTAAGAGGTCTGTCACTCCCCAGTGTCCAGGAAGGTAGCTGGGATGTGACCTCACATTGTTTAACTTCTGTCTTAGGGTTTCTATTGTTGTGAAGAGACACCATGACCACAGCAACACTTATAAAAGCAAACATTTAATTGAGATGGAGACTTAAACTTCAGAGGGGTTAGTTCATTATAATCATGGTGGGGCATGGCAGCATGCTGGTATACATGGTGCTAGAGATGGAGTTGAGAATTTTATATCTTGATATGCAAGCAACAAGAAGAGAACTGAGACACTGGATGTGGCTTGAACATATATGAGACCTCAAAGCCCACCTCCACAGTGACACACTTCCTCCAACAAGGCTGTACATACTTCAACAAGCCACACCTCCTGATATTGTTACTCCCAATGAGCTTATGAGGATGAATTACATTCAAACTACCATACTCCACTCCCTGGCCCCAATAGACTTGTAATGATATCATAATGCATAATACATTTAGTACAGATTCAAAAGTCCCATAGTCTATCACAACCTCAGCAATATTTTAATGTCCAAAATTCAAAGTCTCTTCTGAGGTTCATGCAATCTCTTAACTTTAATCATTTAAAAAATCAAAATCAAAAAAACAGATCACATACTTTCAACATATAATGGCACAAGAGAGCATAGTGAGGAAATACTGGACCAAAGCAAGACCAAAAATCAGCTGGGCAAACTCTAAATTCTGTATCTCCATGTCTGATGTCAAAACACTCTTTATATCTCCAACTCCTTTCAGCTTTGTTAACTGCAATATACTACTTTCTCTTGGGTTGGTTCCCACTCCCTGTTAGCAGCTCTCCTTGACAGGTATCCAATGATTCTGGCATTTCCGACATCTTGGGGTCTCCAACACAGTCTAGGCTTCACTTTCACAGCTTCACACAATGCCCTTTCTAGGGTCTCTGTTCAGGGACACCCACAACACATGCCTGACCTCAGCAGCTTTCTTTAGTCATACAGGCAAATTTCATAACCTGTTTCTTCTATTCTTGACCCTAAGCTGAAGCTGCCAAGTTCTGTGGCTTTCTGGGGCTAGAATATGGCTTCCTTATCCAATTACATCTTCACCAGCTTTCTGTCCTTCACTGCCCAAGCTTGGCTGTCCTGAATCTCAACCTGTAGAACAGACTGGCCTCAAACTCAGAGATCCACATGCCTGTCTTTTAGTGCTGGAATTAATGGTGTACACCATCATACCTGGACCTAGGATGTTCTTTTATTCCTTTTCACAATATGGAAGCTTAGCTGGGTGGGGTCTTGCCCTGAGGTCACCACTCCCTTTATTCCATTTCTTAATCTGCTTATCTTCTCAAAGATAGGACTTGGCTCCATTCTACTACCTGTTGCTCCTTTCCTCCTCAAATTGTACATTTTGTATTTTACCTTGATTGGTTTGCTCATTTTCATTATAGATCTACCTAAGAGTAAACACTAATAACCATACAACAGAGTCAATACTAGGATGTTTTGAGAATTTCTCTGCCAGTGGAATTAATCTGAAACTCTTCATTTTAGCCTCAGACAGACTTTTCAGAAAAGGGCAAAAAGCAATCACATTCTTCATCAAAGTATCACAAGACTGATCTCTAGGCCACATACTAGCATTCTTCTTCTCTGAAGTCTCTTGAGCCAGGCTCCCACAGTTCAAATCACCCTCAGCACCACTGTCTTCTATGCTCCTACTAGTATGACCCATTAAGCATTCCACTGCTTTCCTAACCCAAACTCTCAAAGTCCAATTCCTCCAAACAGAAGTATGGTCAGGCCCAATCCCTGGTACCAACTTCTGTCTTAGTTAGGGTTTCTATTGCTGTAAAAAGACACCATGATCATGGCAACTGTCTTAGTTATGGTTTATTTTGCTGCAATGAAATACCATGATCAAAAGGCAAATTGGGGAGGAAAGGGTTTATTTGGCTTATACTTCAGCATTGCTGTTCATCACTGAAGGACATCAGGACAGGAACTCAAATGGTACAGGATCCTGGAGACAGACGCTGATGTAGAGACCATGGAAGGGAGCTGCTTACTGGCTTGCTTCTCATGGCTTGCTCATCCCACCTTCTTATAGAACCCATAACCTATCTTATAGAACCCAGGACCAGATCCCTAAATGAGAAAATGCTTTACAGCTGGATCTCATTGAGGTATCTCCTCAACTGAGGCTCCTTCCTCTAATGACTCTAGCTTGTGCCAAGTTGACACACAAAACCAGCCAGTACAGCAGCTCTTTAAAATGAAACATTTAATTTGGGCTGGCTTACAGTTTCAGAGGTCTAGTCCATTATCATCATAGCAGGACATGGTGCTGGAAGAGGAGCTGAGAGTCCTACATCTTGATCTACAGGAAGTGAACTGTATACTACACTGAGTGTACCTTAAGCAAAAGAGACTTTAAAGCCCACTCCTATATTGACACACTTTCTCCAAAAAGGCCACACCTAGTCCAAAAAAGCCATATCTCCTAATAGCGTCACTCTCTATGGGGACCATTTTGTTTCAAACCACCACATAGCCTGAAATCTCACTGTAACTAGCTCACCCTGTCAGCCAGGGGCCCAGACATTTATTCCAAATGTGGGGCCTGACAATGCCCTCTATCAAGTCACAGATGACAAAGCTAGCTGAGATCAGTCTCCAGAGGGGACCCAGCCAGATGCAGCAGTGGCAACATACATGTCACATCTCCCCAAATGCAACATCTTCATCTACCTGCCTCTGTCCTTTCAATCTGGGAGACACTCTTAGGGCTCAGCTCTGTCAGAGACTCACTACATGCTGATGCTTTGCTTTCAGGAAACGGCAGAGAGTAGGTTCAGGACAACTCACCCCTCCTTGTAAATAAGGCAAACAGGTCTAGGAGTCTTTTAGTTACATTCCAATTTGTTGCTTGAAAAGTAAGTTGCAGGTGTTTTCTGTTTCCTTTTATTGATTGACCAGTGGGCAGGCCAAGCAAAGATCACAGGACCACCCTGTCAGGTATTATCTAGATATGAGACCCAGTCTAGGTAAAACCACCTCAGGCTCCCCTATGTTTCTTTTTGTCTAAATAGGGCTTCTTACAGCATTCATTGGAAATATCTGGAAGCCTCCAGGAAATATCTGAGCCTAGGAGTTCTGGGAAAGATGTTACCATTGAACATAGGAAATGGGTAGAATGAATAGTTTAAGAAAGAGATGGCCTATATTTCTTATAAAGGAGGTCAGTGTATTAGTTATGGTTCTCTAGAGTAACAGAACTTAAAGAATGAATATATGTGTGTGTGTATATATACATATATGTATTTATATATACACATATATGTATATAGACAGTGATAGATATGCAGATAAAGATTAGATAGACATATAAAGAGATAGATATATACAGATTAATATAGATATATAAAGGGATTCTATTAGAATGACTTACAGATCATAACCAATAATGGCAAGTTATGAACAGTATATCCAAGAACTAAGTAGTTGCAAGTCCAGGAAGCTGGATGTCTCAGTTGGTCTTCAGTAGATTTTAGAATCCTGAAGAAGTAAGCTCTAATGCTAGTGAAGGAATGGACTCAATAGCAAGGCAAGAGCAAGCAGGCAAAGAGCAAAAATTTCCTTCTTCCATGTCTGCTATGGGATAATGTTTTGTACACTGTAAAGATTTGTCACTTGTATTAGTTTAATAAAATGCTGATTGGCCAGCAGCCAGGCAAAAAGTATAGGTGGGGCAACCAGAGTAAGAGAATTCTGGAAAGAGGAAAGGCAGAGAGTCAGTCACCACCCAGATGCAGAGGAAGCAAGATGAGAATGCCTTACTGAGAAAAGTTACCAAACCACGTGGCTAAACATAGACAAGAATTATGGGTTAATTTAAGTTGTAAGACCTAGTTGATAATAAGCCTCAGCTAATAGGCCAAACAGTTTATAATTAATATAAGCCTCTGTGTGTTTCTTTAGAACTGAACAGCTGCAGAATTGGGTAGGACAGAAAATTCCATCTACAATGTCTTTATATAGGCTTCCAACAGGAGATGACTCAGATTAGAGGTGAGTTTTCCCAGCTCAAAAGATCTAGATTAACAGTGTGTCTTCTTAACTCATAGATCCAGATTAGAAGTAGATTTTCCTACTTCAAGTTAAGCAAAAATCCCTCATAGGCGTGCTCTCCATTTTGGGGTTTTAGTTAATTATAGATGTAGCTAAGTTAATAACAAAAAATAACCATCACAGTCAGCAACTAAGGGGACCTGGTCACCTACAGTAGAGGCTACAGATCAACAGTCTTCATAGCACTTCAGGTGTGGATATAAGTGTCCCCAGAAAGGCCCCACAGCCACGCAAGTGCCCAAATGGATTCTGCAGGTAAAACCCTGAAGCTTCATGTTAGGATCAACTCCTGACTTCACTGAACCCAATGAGTAAGCCACTGAGCAGAGGACCGGCATTGGGTCAACCTTACAAAATAGACATTTCTGAGTAAGATGCCAAGAGCCATCTGGTTCCTCCTTTCTTTCCCTAAGGGGGACTTAGAAACCTTGGATTTTGGGCAGGTACAGAGGCCCAGACTCCCCCCTGCCCCAGGTTGGAGTCTTCTGCACCCTTGCTTTCCCCTCCCCAAAATCAAGGGCCATGCAACCAGGGCCACCCAACTGCACAGGCCATGTACAGTCTCTGGAGGCTCAGGACTTAGTGAATAATTGAGCCTCCTGAATAAAATATTAGAAAGTCTAGATTTGCTATTTTCCCTTGCAATGAAGATTTCATGATGGCATTGAAGCAGTCTGTGACCACTGTGTGGCCTGAGCTGCCTCCCTAGAAGGCTTGGTCCTTAGGTTACAGCAATTAAAGACCTAGGAATCCCTTACATCTAACTTAGGGGGCCATTAAATAGCCAGAGGACTGGCTATGAGCTAAATCTGAGCTCTTGGTTGTTGCAAACACAAAGACTGTGGTGGAGCAAGGCTTCTGGAAGAGAGGCAGAATCAGGTCCCACGTGTTGGGGTTTTCATGCTGAAGACAGACATCCTTAGAACGTGTGATTTATGGGGCCTGAGAGCTACCCATGGTGTGGATATTCATCCCATTGCAGACACCAGGAATGTCTGCCTAGGCTGCTGGTCAGTCCCAGCATGGGGACAATCTTATGAACCAGAAAAAGGTGAAGCATTGGGCGACGAAGGACTCTGTGGATGGACATGCCCAATCCCACTTAGTAAAGGCATAGCTACATCTGAGGAGCTATAAGAAGAAAGACTCAGAACGGTCTTGCCTTACTGAACGCAGAGATGTCTTGTTCTGGACCACCCCTGCCTCTGATCCTGGCCCCCAACCACTGGGGCTTGGATGCTCCAGTTAAAAATAAAACCTTAAAAGCACATGGTCTGAGCTGGCACTAAGTGCAACATAACACCCCCGCTCAGAGCTCCAGGGGCACTTGAAGCCCGAGCCAGCAAATGTTCCTCCCATTCTTTAACAACAAAAGGTTTGTTAAAAATTCCCACACTTCCCAGTGAAAGCCAAGGGTGCCTGTCATTGTGCTGCCTTCAAAGGAAGGACACATCCTGAGCTGTGGAGCATCCCACACAAAATCTACTTGATTTTATTTTTGAAACACATATCAAAAGCCACCCATTCTTTTGGTATTAAGGAAGATGCATCAGACCAGCAGAGACCATCTCCAAGCGCACTTAGCACTGGCCCAGGATGCTGCTCCAGAAGCTTTTGAGGCAGGTCTCTGGCCAGTCAACTTTTAGGACTGATCTCATGGCAATGAGGTAAGGAGCTTCACCAGGGGCTGGCTTAGTACAAGGCTGCGGGAGGAAATGCCACTGTACATCGCTGAAAGAACCAGGAGGCATTTATAACTGATGCTTGAATGAGACCAAGCTGTGTCGACAAACCAGATGCTGTGCCACACATCACTCTTTCTGCATGTAAAACTTGCGCGATGGTGGCCAAATCTGGGGTGAGAGGGCAATGCCATGTTGTCCCATGGAATCTGATTGTTAAGAAAGATGCTGGACAGGGGCAGAGATTCCCTTCATAGGTATGCAGGCCAGAATTCTCTATCCTTGAATTTAAATCTTTCCTGTGTGTGTTCATGGGTGCAGGGGCATGTGTGAGTATACACTTGAGTGTGCATGCAGGTAGAGGTCAGAGGACAACATTGGGTCATTCCCTAAGAGCTGTCTACCTTCTGAGACTGGGTCTCTTATTGACATGGAAATCACAAAATAGGCTAGGTTGGATGGCCAGTGACTGAGTTACCTTGCCAGCCCCTAACTGCCCTCTGCAGTTCCTCTGTCTCCTGTCATCATCTGGGGCAGTAGCCAATGGTGGGACAGGATGACTTTCTACCAGGCCCACGCTCACTGTGGCAAATGGACTCCTGTTGGTGGCAGCAGGTCCCAGAAAGAGCCTGCTTGAGATTTCAACCTTGGAGAGTTTCTCCTGGGCGGGGGGAGGGGTCTCTAGAAGCTGGGCTGAATAGAGATGTACGAACTTCCTCTCTGAGTCCCCTGTGTGGGTTAGGTGGCCTAGGTGACCCCACATCTCTGGTGACTCACCCTGCCTTCTGTCAGTGGGGACCCCGAGGCCTCGACCAGGATGCCTCAGGCTCAGCTTGGTGCCACTCCTTTCCAGTCGCAGGCGGCAGACTATGGCTAGCTGTGTGCAGTGTACACACACTAGAAAGTGGTACTCAGCTCCTTCAGGATTTCCCCTGCTCGATTAGCTAGTCAACCACTACCTGCTGCCCTGGGGTCAGAACTAGACTCCAGTGAAAGAGTCTCTTTGAGAACCCACTCCGCTCTCCTTGTGTACTCCGGTAGCCTCCTATAGCTCCCTGTTGGTCAGCTTCTGGTCAGTGTGACAGGATAGCTGGAGAAAACAACTGAGAGAAGGAAGCTTGATTCTCACTCACATTTCAGACTCCGTATCTGAAATATAATCACCTAGCTCTGCTGTTTCTTGGCCTGTTAGGTAAAGCTTCAACATGGCGGGAGCATTGAGGAGCGAAGCTGCTCACAGCAAGGGTAAGGAAAGAGAGAGAGAAAGAGAGGGGATGTAACATACACTCACCAAGGGCATAGTCCC
This sequence comes from Ondatra zibethicus, assembly GCA_004026605.1. NCBI lineage: Eukaryota > Metazoa > Chordata > Mammalia > Rodentia > Cricetidae > Ondatra > Ondatra zibethicus. The sequence continues at coordinate 46,223 of PVIU01013139.1, read as the reverse complement.
CCCAAATCTGCCCCCTTCCCACCAGCTCTACCTCCTTCACAGTCCATCTTCCATGTCTCCTTCAGCTCTGAATCCATCGGTGGATTGATCCAATGCTGGGGTAGAGCCTTCATGATCCAATCATCTCCGAACAAAGCTGGGACCCAGGCCTTCAGCACATGAGTTCTTGAGTAACATTTTACATTCAAACTGTAACACAGACCCCAGTGGCAAGAAGCACTCCCAGCACCTAAGTCCAGACTGCCAGGTGGAAGTGCCTACTTATGTTGGTCATCGATTGATTGGCTGGCCCTGGCCCTGACCTGAAGAGCTTGTGCCCAGGCCCTTGTAAATAGCAGAAGGGTTATATCCTAGAACTTGGAACACACACAGTGATGCAGCTGACAGAGCAATGAGTGGGAAAGCTGAAGTTGTTGATTGACCAAATGGGAAAATAATTAAGGGACTAGCGAGGTCCAGTGTAGAACAACACAAGGGCGAGACATGGGACAACTTGGGCTCAACTGTCTGGTGACTGGGTAGGAAGTGCCTCAACAGAACAGTCCAGAATCCCTGAAGCTCATATTGGCCAAGCCCAGAGCCTTGTGTAGCAGAGGAGGACCAAGACAGTAGTAAAGAGAACGGAGCTTTTCCATGACATCCCTGGGGCCTTCTGTCTTGGAGCCAGCTCAGCCATTTTTCCCATCTCAATTGTCTTCAGGAAGGTTGTAGAGAAAGAAGAAGCCAAGTGTGACTCCATAGCCACTCGTGGAGAAGAGGGAGGGCAATAAAGGTGCCGTCCTGGACCCACTCATGGGTCAGAAAAGAAATGTACATCTGCTTTCCTAGGATCCCAATACAAACACCTGTGAGGTGTACCGAAGCAGACTGTGGTCACTGTTACTCAGCCACAGGGAGCCTGCAAGGGTCCCCTCTTCCTCCCTATCCCCACATCTATATCCCATCTATAAGTCTCGTACAGTCTGGGGGCTCAGCCACGGACCCTGTGCAGTTCATGCATGGCCTTGAACTAGCTGTTGCCTCTGTGCTGCAGCTGGAGGCTGCAGGCTGGAGGCTCAGGCCAGCTGTGTCCTGTGGAGAGCTGGAGGCTGGCCCAGAGTCACAGGCTGCAAGGAAAGTCAGGCATAGCCTGTCAGCAGGTGGCTGGATATGGTCAACTGCCCCATCACACACCTGCTCTGTGTCCCAGGTGCCCACTCGAGGGCAGCAGCTTCTCATCTACGGGGGCGAGAATGAAAGCAGCCTGCTCCAACATTTAAAAGGAAGCACTTTCCGTGGGGAATTGTCGGGCAAGATGCAGAAGCAACAGGAAGCTTAGAGTTCTGCCCAGGCTCTTGTGGGAAGAAACACGGCTGCAGCCAAGATGAAGCTTGAAGAAAATGCCAAACCACATGCACCTGTGCCCACATGCCCACAGCTCACGTGCTCTGTGGCTTGTGGTCCCTCTGTCCCGTGGATTTATGGGCAACAGCTTCCAGGGGCCGTCTCCAGGCTGCAGGGAGAGGATATTTTGCGTCCCATGAAGTCTGCACTTCCGATCCAAAATCAAAGGTCACTCCTCGTCTTTAAGAGGTTGCTAACACAAGCCCAGATCCTCACGTTTCCAGTCCAACAAACACCAAGAAAGCAAACATTAACATTTAGATTGAGTCTCTTCTGCAGGATTGACTCAACAAAAGCCGTTTGAGAGCCGGTGAGATGGATCAGCAGGTAAAAAGTACCGGCAGCCAAGACTGACGGCCTGACCCTTGGATCTACTTGGTGTGAGCAGAGAACTGACTTCCCCAAGTTACACACACACACACACACACACACACACACATTAGATAAATAAATGTTTAAAAATCCATTTGGAGATTAGATAGCTTTTAACCATCTGTTCGGAAAATCTTTAGTTTCTGTGAGAAGTTCTTGGTCTTGGGAAGTGCGTCCTCTAAGTCTAGTGCCTGCAGGCACGTCCCAGGTGGAGCGCCTCATGACTCAGTCCTGTATTCATGGCACCCAGTGTGTTGCCTGGTATCTGATTGTGCAAGGGAGTTGCAGCAGGGGACAAGTTGCAATCCTACTCCCCTGGTATGTGACATAGCAGGGAGACCTATCGTGAGAAAATCCTTTCCTAACTCTAAAACATTCTGCAGCAGGGTGGTGAGTAGATGCAGCTCTGTCCACCAACCTGACCTCAGATCTGCAGATACTCAAAGTTGTGACATGGTCACCCTCCCATTCCCAGGGATGAATTGTCCACAAACTTGGTTTGGCTCTCTATAACGCAACCTGACCCTGACGCTGACCTTAATCCAACCCTAACCCTAACCCTAACCCAACCTAACCCTGACCCCTGACCCTGCAGTACCAGTTGCTTCCTGAGTCAGATTCAGGGCATGGTCAAGCTGGAATTTTTGATAAATTTTGAGTGTGTGTTGGGGGTGAGGGGAGTGCACAAGCACATGCAGGTACACACACACACATGCACATGCATGTGAGCACACACACACATATATTAAAAAAACAAAAACAGGATCTCACTGTGTAGCTCTGGCTAGCCTGGAACTTGCTATATAGGAGAGCCTGGCCTTGAACTCAGAGAACCACTTACCTCTGCCTCCCAAGTACTGAGATTAAAAGCAGGTGTAGTCACATCTGGGAGAATCCTAAGTTTTACTTGTTTTGCAGCACTCCTGCTATCTGCAGTGCAGTTTTTAGCCTTAAAGTAGCAACATTCACGGCAAAGCAGAGGAGAAACCAAAGGGCACATCCTGGAGAGAAATGTCCTCCATGCTATCAGGACTCCATCTGCACATCAGGAAACGGCTTGGTTTTGTCCTTTGCCTCACCAGATGACACCTCTCCTTTTCCTGCAGCCATCTGAGTCCCTGCAGAAACAGTACAGGCCTGCACCCAGAGCTCGAAGTTGGCAGATTTCGGGGTCTCAGAGACAAGGGGATGGTGATGCCCTCGGTGGAGCAGCTGAGAAGGCCACTCTTTGGGAAGAGGAGGGGGTAGTAAGGACCTGGCAGGGACTCCAGCCCTGTACCTAGGTACTAGTCGCAGCTGGAATGTGTACAAATGTCACTCTGAGGAAAAAAACAAAGCAGGTGGAGCAAAAGGCAGGTGTGCCTCAGACAAGTCAGGGAAGAAGCCCTTCCATTGCGGGGAGGTGGGGGAGCAGGATAGTTTTCTTCATGGAGAAGGCAAAGGAACCCTTACCAAACACAGACTAGGCAGCCCTCACCCTGAACAAGGAAGGGGGCGGTGCACGCGCACGGGCACATGCAATTGTGCATGCACATGAGTATGCAGTTGAACATGTATGTGCAGATACACACATATACATGTGTGTGAAAAGCAGAGAACACCCTCAAGTGTTATCTGTCAGGTACTGCTCACCTTGTTTCTTGAGACAGTTTCCCCGCTGGCCTGGAAACTGCCAAATAAGGAGAGCTTCCTGGTTCCTGAGCTGTCCCCACCTGCCAAGGCTGGAATTACAAACACAAGCTACCATGTCCATTTTTGGTTTGGGTTCTGTTTTAAAAGAGTCCTGGTATTGAGCTCCAGTCCCTGCGCTTGCAAAGCAAGCACTCTATTGACTGAGCCATCTCCTCAGCCAGGGCATCCATCCATTTTGATAGGAGAGAGCAAGGCACTTCTTGGTTTGCCTTCACACTGCCTCGTAGGGCTCTTCTGGCAGGTTAGCCACCCAGGTTGAAAGAATTTGGCCTCCTTGACTCCCTGGAGTCCAACCAAGCCTGTCTCCTGCTGACACAGGACAAGAAACCTCAGCAGCTTACCTGTGAGGGAAGGGACATAGAATGCAGAGGGATAGTGGTCCTGGGCCATTCGTCTCTAGCTTGACAGGTTGTTAGAAATTCTGTGCACACCACTCGAGTGCTGAATAATGAATCAGATCGTCCTGGTGTGATTAATTTTTTAAATGAGCTATTTGCATCTGGTGATTAATCATGGCTGCCCCATTTGGACCCCTCTGGGACTAGGAAAACTGTCTTCTCAGTCTGATGGCCAGGCTAACTCCAAGGGCTCAAGGACACACATATCCAGAGTCCCCCAACCCCTGTCCAGAGTGGTCACTGGTTTGGCACTTAGAGGAGAGAGTGGCAAAGGTGGGAACCCGGGGCCCCAGAATCAGAATGAGCACTGCCATCCTCTCTCTTTGCAAAGAGAAGAGCAACCCACAAATCCTCTGATTTCCCTGCTATGGAGGTCAGCTTGTTCCTGGGGTCATATTGACCCTGGGGTGCTCCTCTATGTTTGTGGAAAGTGGCCACAGGCTGTGTCTTCTCTGGCTAGAACCCCTATCCAATGCACACTCCTTTCCTGGGGACAAGCGTTCTAACAAGGGCCCAGGAGATCTGAGGTTAACAATGAGGCACCAGAGGCTTCACAGACCTGCTGTGGCCTTTACCCCTAGGCCTCTCATCTCCAGAAGTCAGGTAACTGAGGACAGGTATGAAAATAATGCACTACTCTTTGTAATAAACTAACTTACCCCATGCCCCTTTCCCCAAAAAAATCTAATTCTGCATCCACAGAGAGGACAGCACCAGAGGGCTAGGGTCACTCCAAAACTTGTTTCCTCTTCTTCAAACAGAAGTGCCTAAGGCAGGGGTATGCTGACTGATGACACCAGCACCCCTCTGTTCTGGCTGATCTCAAGGGGCATTGCCCTAGAGGCCTTCACTCTGCCATCCCATTTCCAGGGGTTGATGTGCCCTCCTTCCAGAAGGTTCCCAATGCACCATACCTTGAGACAGTATTTGGACTTCAGCTGCCACCCCAGAGACAAGAGGTGGGGGATGGTGTCAAGGTTTGCCTAGGACTTCATTGGAGGGGCAAATGGCACAGAAATCCTGAGTTAAGGAACCTCGTGGGGAAGGCAGCTCCTGTCCTTCATTCATCACAGACACAGCTGGTTACACAGGAAAGGGGATGCTTCACAGACAAAGGTCTCAGACTGGGCTGTTTCTTGTCTCTAGGCCTCAATGGGCCTGTGCCTCCCTGAGGCTCCCAGGGTACCGGAGTTCAGTGTCTATGAGAAAGTCCAGTCCTCTTAGGAGCCTCTGCTGTCTTCCTCTGCAGTTTCTCCCAGAGAAGGTATATCCATGTGTTACAGTTTATACATAGCCAGGAGGCCTCACCAAGCCAAATTGGCCTCTCTGAGCCCAGGGCAAGGCAGGGCCTCCAAAGTCAATCAAAAAGAGCCCAATGTCTGGAGCCAAGGGTAAAGGAAATTTCTGCAGCTGATGGGAATGGATTATCCAAGTTTCATCCCAAAGCAAATCCCTTTTATCCCAATGCAAACTTGTAGTGGATGAAGTAAGTCTCTCAGTAGTGACTTTCATAATGAGAAAAGGGTATTTTCTTGCCTGGGGATAGTCTAACTTTACTTATGAGACAATCTCAGAGGCTAATAGAGACTGGTCTACCACCTGTGCAGCATCCAAGCGCCTCCACTGGCAAGTCCCACGATGAGACAGTGTGATCTGAGTTTGCAGAAGTGGCTGCCAGAGGAAAGGGAGTGGAGCCGAAAAAAACAATACAGGGAGCCTGAAAGGTGGCTCAGCAGTTAAGAGCAAATACTCCTTTTCCAGCGGGTCAAAGTTTGGTTCCCAGCACCCATGTTGGGTAGATCACAGCCATCTGTAACCCCACCTCCAGGGGACAACTGAACTCATGTGTACTAGTCCTCACACAGGCATACATGCGCACACGTAATTCAAAAGAAAAACAAACGCTCAGCCAAAGGTCTGAATGAGAAGCAGGAGCAGCTTAGAGCCCATAGAGCAGGGGAAGCAGGCCAAACTGCTGCCATGAGGTCCTAAGAGATGCTCTCCCACCATGCTGCTATTATATATTAGGGCTGCGCCCAAAGTCTGCTTGTGTGAACTGCCTGCTTTCCATAAAGCTGCCAGCTCACGGAGAGCCTGCCTCTAGAAGACCTTCTCCTGCACATTGGTCCTTCTGCCCCAGGCCACAGCAGTCTGTTCTGACGGAGCACACCTGGCCCTGCCCCACCATGCCTCGCTTGGTGTCTTCTCTATCAGAGCCCTGCCTGCTCCTGGGTTTTAAAATCGTAACAGTGACTCGGATCATAGGAAAACCTAGTCTCCCACGCATTTTGCTTGCTGAGTGACCAGTCTTGAGTCGACAAGCACCTTTAGACCTCGAAATTACTGGGAAAGAAAATAAACAATCGTCATGAGATGTAAGTGAAGCTGGGAAGCCTGGGGCTCATCTAGGTCCAGTCCAACTACCCAGAACCCCCGTTGCAACCTCAGAAAACCCTTCAGGCTTCTCTCAAGGACTCTTTTCAGTTGGAGGTAGTCATTGACCCCTGCCCTGTTACTATATGGATCCTGTAGCTTCCCAGATCCTGAAGAATGCCTGTGTTATCCATTCTAGTCAAGGAATAAAATTCAAATTGATGGTGTCACACTGTTTGAAACTCTATTTCAGGTCCTTCATATCAACCCAGAAGCGTCTTGTGATCCGCCCAATTTGGGGAGAGTGCAGCCCTCTGCTCTGAAGTCCTTTGTTCTGCCCTGCCCAGGAATAGGGGACAACCTCCAGCCTTCAGTGTGGCCCTCTGCACATGGCGGCCAACTGCCTAAAGGGTTAGGGCTCCTTCCCCGCTCTAACTCAGAACAAAGCAGCTCCAGAGCTGGCCAGAGCAGTTAATTTATTCTACTCATAAACTTCTGATTAGCGTGCACTAATTAAATTCACCATTTGTGCCCAGTTCCGATTGTGCTTAGCAGTTCTGAATGTATAATTCTCAGTTGCCTAAATGGGCATCAGTTCTGCCCACCTCCACCTGCTCACCTCCGTTAACTGCATTTTCGGGCAGCTCTGCTCTGTATTCTGGCCACACAGGTAAATTTAGCTTTTTGATTTTCATGGTTTTGCTTTTTCAATGGGAAGCGCATCTTCAAGTGAAAACTGCTTTAGCAGACTTAAGTGCAAGCTGGAAGGAAACTTGAAATTAATTTTTTAACAGTCTCGTGTGCATTGTTGTTCAACGCCCAGACTAATGGGATTTGCAGCCATGCGCAGCACAAATACTGATTCTGAGCCACTGTGCAAATAAGTCAACATAGCAGGAAGCTCCAAGCAAATCCATCCTGGGGATCATAGTGACTACCTGGGAGATGGACCAAGCAGGCCATCATACAGAAATCCCCTCCAGGGGTTCCCTCCAGGTTTTGGGGCATATAAGGGCTATGATCTCCTTCTGGACTTGTCTAGCTCTGAGACACCTAGAGATGTTCTGGGTGTTTTTCTATGGCCAAGACCACAGAGGGCTTAGCCACCTCAGCCAGAAAGTCATAGGGACCCATGAGTTTCCTATGAGACTTTTATTCAAGTTCATGTTTTGTTGTACAACCCACAAATAGCCAAAAGATGCCTAAAAGTGCTCCCTCCACGAGAAAAGACCAGTTGTACAATTAAGTTCCTGCAAGCTCAGTTTAACCTTCAAGAGAAGCTGTGTCCATGACGTCACCTCACTCAATTCCCAGAGCAGGGGCTCAGTCATTTGTGGTCCTGTCAGTTTGTATCTTCCATGCTTCTCTGAGTACGATCTGTGCAGTGCTCTCTCTTGCTCATGCTCTCTCTCTCTCTCTCTCTCTCTCTCTCTCTCTCTCTCTCACACACACACACACACACACACACACACACACACACAGAGAGAGAGAGAGACAGAGACAGAGAGAGCTCTGTTGGCATAGTGTTGGCATATGATAATGATATTGATACCTATTGGTAGTCTTTCATCAGTGAGATTTGTGACTTACAGGCAGTAGATGGGTTTTTAAGTTCTTGGGGCCATGTCCATGGTTCTGTGGGCACTGGACAAGGGCTGTCACACCAGTATTATGGGAGTCGGCATCTGTGCGCTCTGAGCACTGAAAATGAGCCAATGTGGCCGATGAAGTGGGTGCTTGGGCTCCAGGCTCCAAGTATGTGAAGTCACAGTCAGGAACACAGACCGCCCCCTCCTACCTGTTCTGTAGTGACATCAGCCATATCCTTCTCAGGCTTTTCTCCTCTAGAGGAATGACCCAGAGACCATTAGGTGCTCGCTGATAGGAGATCTTGTCATCCTATCAAGTCCGAAGTCCCTGAGCAGAGTCCAGGTGTGGATGCCTCCTTTGTCAACAATGCTTTCCCCTCCGCTCCAGTCTTATGACTTCAGGCTTGCATACGGATCTCCTCCATATTAACTACTCTGGACCCAAGGTACTCCCTGCACAGAGGGAACCCTGCTCTGCATCCCACACCCCACATGTATTCACTGTCCCTGAAAGTGCTGCTGATGTGGGTGAGAAGGGAGAAGCCCTGCCTCACTGGGCACCTCTGCTCTGGAGAGTCTCAACCGTAGGTCCCACTCTATCACCCACAAACAGAACTGGGGGAGAAACTTCCCAATGCCTGAGCCTGGCCTGCCTGTCCCCCACCAAATACACTGACGATATTGGCATCCTACTGGCCTGTCACTGACAGGATGGAAGCATGCTACACATGTACAGAGCTCTGGTGGCCCCACCGTGGCCCCACCAGCTGTATGAGTTTTTCCTGCATCACTGTGACCAGAATACCTGAGAGAACAACGTAAGAAAAGAAGGTTTTAACTTAGCTCCCAGTTTTATAGAGTTCAGTCTGTGGGGATGCTTAATACGGAAGGAGCGTGGCAGTGATGGGAGCATGTGGAGAAAGTGTTCACCTCAGAGCTGACAGGAAGCAAAACAAAGGGCACAGCGGAAAGAGCCAGGACAAGATGCCATCTCCAAGGACATGCCCTCAGGGTTCTACTTCCTCCAACCAGGACACACATCACAATAGTTCATCATACTATGAGCCTGTCAGAGGACTAACCTGTTGGTTACGTCAGAACGCTCATGATCTGGTCGTCTGTGGAGACGCTCACACAGGCACAGTCAGATGTGTTTCACAGATCTCCTGATGGTTCTGAGTTCACACTAATTGAAAGTCAAGATTCATTAGCAAATTAGGTTACATGACCTGAAAAATAAATATATATTTGGCCTTTTCTACCTTCATCAGTGCGGGATTTTTTTTTTTGTTCCAAACACCAAAAAAGCAGCATTCTTCCCACGTGCTCTGTGAGCATAGGTATCAGGGGTACCATTCCCCAGAGGCCCCAGGTTCTCTCTGCCTGCAGTTACCTTCCCAGCCTGGGCTGAAGGAAAGCACGGCTAGGTGAATTCACTGTGCCCTCCAGTCCTGGCTTTTCCACAGCCTACTGCCCACATTACCCAAGCTCAGAACAGCAGCCTGAGCCCAGGCTCCCTCAGAAAACATTGTATCCTCCCTTGGCTATGGGCCTCATCAGGGTCCACGACAGGCCAAGGTTTCATTTCTCCCTAGTTTTCCTTAACCATGAAACCTGTACCTTCATCCTCCAGTAAGAAGCGGAGTCTCTTAGTTTCTTCTGAGCTGGAAATCTGAGGCCCAAACTCAACTGGGCCCAGTGTGAACAACACTTAAGGTGGATCTGCTACTTAAGGTGGACTTCAGCCCTGTCAGCTCTGCTCCTTCTTCAAGATCAACACGCAGCACTGACCACACCTCTGTTGCTGTGAGCACACACCGGTGGCTACTGGCTCTCCAGGGATGACCAACATTTTAGATCTGCAGTTCTTCTCACAGGAGAGAGCTGAAGATGAGGTCCCTCAGGGACCAGGTGTCTTATTAAGAAATCAGGGTGCCTGGAGGACCCCATCCCTGTTGTAAGAAAGTGGCAGAGAGAAGCAGAAGAATTTGCTGGCCAACTGTTTCACAGTGGCCCCTCCCAAGGTGGCCCCAGGCATGGGGTTCCATGACCAGCCTGTGAAAGGGTGAATGTGGCCCCTCGGCAGCATGACTAGTAGAAGCAGCTGTCTATCTCCCATAGGACACTACCTGGGAGCAAGCTATTCCCCATCCTGAAAAACCAGTTCTCTATTTTATAAATGCTACATCTATTCTGCTGGCTTGATGATTTTTGAGCTGGCTTAACATTGCTCATATGTATAGAATTGGTTGTTAAAATAGATATAAAAATCTGGAGGCTGCGGAAACAGTTCAGTTGGTGCCGTGTTTATTGTACAAGAATGAAGGCTTGACTTTGATCTACAGAACCCACATGAAAATGCCTGGCATGCTGGGAGGTGGTGGCACACGCCTTTAATCCCAGCATTCAGGAGACAGAGGCAGGCAGATCTCTGGGTGCTCGAGGCCAGCCTGGTCTACAGAGTGAGTTCCAGGACAAACAGGACTGTTGCACAGAGAAACCCTGTCTCAAAAAAAAATTAAAAAAAAAAACAGAAAAATGCCTGACTTGGTAGTCTACTTTCGTAATCCTGCCTCTGGGGAGGTGGAGACAGGAAAATCCCTAGCCAGCTAGCCTGGCTGAATTGGCCAAAAAAGGATCCTGTCTCAAAAAATGAGATAAGCAATTACTGAGTTGCAACACCTGAGGTTGCCATCTGACCTACACACACACACACACACACACACACACACACACAGGCACACAGGCAGGCACTCATGCACACCCAAACACAAGTATACACACACAAAAAAAAAAAACCTGGATCCAAAAGAACACCAGTTAATTCACAAAGAGATTGAGCCTTAATTCAGCCATGATCTCTCTGGAAGCCAAAAGAAAGAGAGAAAGGGATGTGCTCCCTTCTGCTCTGCAAGATATGCTGAGTTCAAGTCTCATGTCCCGTCAATAGGTAATACAGTTCTGCCAGCAGGGTGACAAGGCAGGAGAGTCACCCTAAGGCAACACTGGCTAAACCTTCACCTAGCCAGCAGCCTTGTGCTGCGCTGTGGCCTATCTTCCATGTATGTACCCCATAGTCTCTGCTTGTATACCTTCTAGAGCCCGTGGTATTACGTCAAAGCCCTCCTCCATCAGAGAGGCATAAGCCAGATGAGAAGCCATGTGTCTATCTTGAGGTATCCTATTTGTCCTAGAACGCAGCACTACTCTGAGTTGGGTTCAGCTGTTTTCCTGAGTTTCCTGGGAGGCTATATGACATATATCTTGCTTGTCCAAGAGGGTTCAACAGCAGGTGGAAGAAATAGGAACCACCTCATGGGGATACCAGCCCACAGTACAGAGGTGGACCCAAGGTGCCTGAGCCAAGGTCTCTGCTTCCCTCATTGGGCTTAAGTAGACCCTCCCCCATCCTACCCTCCTGGGCTTAGAGATCCAAGGACAACCACAGACGTGACTTGCCAGTCATAAGGACAAGTAGCCACTTCCCTGCCTTTGTGGCCTCCAGCTCTTTATGACCACTGTCTTAATGGCCAACAAACATCACCAATAGGCCCCACCATGTTAAATTAGGCACCAGGCTCTGCTAATTGCCTCAGATCTCAGCAGCTGGCAGCTGTGAGTTATGGACAGGAAGACAGGGCAACTGGTGCTGGTGGCTAATTTTGGTCTAAGTCTTTATGGAAGAAAAATGTGAAGAACTGGAATTTACAAGGACAAGCCACCCTTGGGGTAAGGATGTTCCTGGCCCTGTTACATTGGCCTAGGAAGAGAGATAGGAATAGGCATGCCTGGTGTCTCGAGGACCGTGCCATGGAAGCCATGGGATAAGATTTGGCCCCTGCTGGGTTCCACATCTGCATTAAAGCTGACCCCAGATGGAGCAGAGACCTAAGGCAGGCAGGAGCTAGGCTGCGGGCCTCTCACTACCTATGCTGGACTATGGGCGATTCAGCCCACTGCTGATCTTGGTGCTCGAATGAAAGTCATTTCCCACGTTCATCAGGATGGGTGGCTGTCTCTCAGCTGCTGAGTTTTTCTAGCAAGGTGGCCACTGCATTAGAAGAAATCAGGGGCTGAGAGACAGCCCCACTAAGATAGCACTCCTTCTGAAAGACCACCCCTCCAAATGACCACAGCCACTGAGAGCCCACTGAGATCTCCTCTGAGAGACCACCTCACTGACAGACCACCAACCTCTGACAGAACGTGCTCACCAAGAGACCACACTCCAGGCGAGCTACGGATCCAGGTGACGATGCAGGGTGGGGGAGACAGGAGCTCAGGATGCTCTCTGGGTTACGACAGGCAAGTGAGGGGACAGCAGGGGGCTAGCCCAGTAGAGCCCCTGAGTCTGGGTCTCTGGTGCATCTGTGCCCCTCACCTGTCAGAAACAGTACCCAGCAAAGCCCAGGGCCAACCAGAAACAGTGGGACCCTGAGGATGCCTTGATGTGGGACCCAGAAGTTTTAAAGTATGAAGTCATCCTACCGGACACAGCTCCGTGGATCCCTGGCAGGAGAACACGGAGATAACCGGGAACATCCTGGCCAGGCTGGGTGCGTAGACATAGGCATATTCTCAGGGATTTGATCACTGTCTCCTACCTGCCACGCACACTACTGAGCCTTCACTGACTTCTAAGTGTAGCGGACCCTAAGCAGGAGCCAGGCCTTGGACACGGGTCCACAGCAGGCTGGGGGCTGATTCAGCAGCTGTCTTGTCATAGCCTCGGTGGCTGCCTGGTGTGCTGAGTGCCAGGATGAATGAGTTATCTCTTCATTTAAATGCAGATTTGGGAAGGAACCAAATCATTCTCCTCTTAAGAAATTGTCAGCATAAGTATTGCAGACTGAATTAGAGCAAGGTTATTTCAAGTCACTCTTGCCATCGGGTTTCCCACAGAAGCTCACGGAGCCCTGCTGGGCCCCAAAGTGCTGCTGGTTGCAGGACATGTGATTAACATGCAGCCTAGGCTCACAGCCAGTGTGCAAGCCTGGGTCCCACACGGGTTATGGACAGCGGTGGCTTCCAGAACAGTTTTCTGTCTAATGCAGGGCTCACTCCTTGGTCTGTGCCCACGAGCAGTGGGAAGCAAGCTGGTCAAAGGAGCTGCGAAAACACGGGCAGGGCCTCAAAGATACAGGGCAATAGGGCTGTGCCCCAAGTCGGGTCACCAGGGCTATGGTATAGATACATCCAGGCCCAATGCCACATAGGACAAGGCTGTAATGGCCCCATGGGGCTCAGGAAACCCAGCTGTGGTGGGACATGGGTCCAGCCAAGGTCACAGGGGACTGTATTAGTTCCCATAGCTTCTTAACTACCTTCTGTGTCCTCAGAGGGCCAAGCCAACAGGTGCCAGGTATCCCAGAGTCAAAGGAGAAGCCTCTATGCTGTTCCCATTATTCATGAAAAAGGGACGGCTGAGGGATAGAGATTTGATCTTGTGGTCCTGCTTGCCACTGAAGCCTCTGCAACTTACAAGGTGACACAGGGCCCGCTGAGGGCCCTTCTACTGCGGATCTCAGATAGGCTTATGGGGACTGAAGCGGCAGCGGGACAGGGGGCTGTTGATACCTCAAGCCAAAAACAGGAACCCTTCAAAGCCTCCACTCACAAATTCTCTAAAATACAAAACTAACTGAGCCAGCCCCCAGCAACACCAGAGTATGGTGTTCTCTCAGGGACAGCCATAGTGGGATTTTTTTACCCCCTTGGATACACCCAGCACCAGGTACGGCAGCAACTGAACTGCACCAAGTCAGGCCACTGTAGACACCCCCCCCAGCTAGTGGCAGTGTCCTGAGGTCTTGTTCAGCAGCTCCTTCTTACAGCTAAAACCGGATTCACCAGAGTGCTTAGCCACTGTCTATACCGTCTACTGGTGGGACCAGTGGCGAGCAGAGAAAATGGGGAATGGGGTCAGTACCTGATCTTGGTGCTCTGCCCTGTCTGTCTTGTGACCTTCACTGGCAGCCTGAGCATCCCCGAGCTCCCAACCACCTGCCGCAAGGCTGGTTCCATGCAGCAAGGGGCTTCAATCCGCAGCTGCAGGCTCACAGTTGCTTACTGTACAATCTACCATGTGCCAGTCTATAACTGTGAGCAGACAGGCACTTGCATGTGGCAGAAGCAAGGAAGCATCTCAGAAGGCCATGCCATGGGACCAAGCCTACCCAGCTTCTCCCGTGAGCTTCAGGAACTAAGACCATCCCAACTCACACAGGCACCTGGCAGAAGAGTAGCCCTCCACCAACTTCACACGCCTGCTTACTCTAGCAGGCTCTGCACTTTGTGCTATGTGTGAGCCTCCAGTGGATCCAGTATATGACCCTTGTAGAATGAGACAGGCAAGCTCTTTCGAGCAGCCTGGACTGTGCCGATCTAATCAGGCTTTCTACAGTGTGATGTGCCTAATGGGTCCCAAGGCAGAGTGGTACTGGCAGCCTGCAGTGGGACTCCAGTAGTTCTTGGGTCCTGCTCTGGGACCAGAAGAGGTTGTCTGTGGAGACCTGTGTTATAGTTGGTCAGCCTGATGCTCGCCACTACCTCCTGGAGCACCTGTATTACCCTGTGTCTGAGGGCCTTTACTGGTCCTGCAGTTCTGAATGCCTTGGGGACCATGCCAATAAGTGGTCCCCTTCATCCAGCATAAAACAGTATACAGAGTGCTCCTTCCTTTACTGAGATGTGAGTTTTAGGATGCTTGGATGACCTAGCTGGCATTGAGCCAAAGACTAAGGCGACTCAGAGGGGCCTCAAGATAGCATTTATCCAGGCTGGAAACTCAGATCTTAAGGGCCTGCCGACACTAAGACCAGCCTAGCACACGCTAACGCTGACTTTATCCCCCTTTTGGAGGATCTGGGATTCTGGGAGGTTAGTCAGATGGGACCAACTGAAAAGAGAGAGCCTTAAGGTCCCCTGTGATCCAGCATAGGTTTTAGTTCACTTATGGGCATACAACTATGTGGCCAAGTGCCCAGCTAAAAGGCAGCCTTAAGGGCAATAGGTATTTCCCAGAAGCCTTCGTGTTTCAACAACAGGTGCTTCCGAGAACCTCGGCGAGAAGTTAGGGGCATGAGTGATGACCCTGCCCAAAAAAGGGCAGACTCTAAATCTGCCCAGAGCACAGGAGCCCAGAGACCAAGCACAGAAGACAGGAGACTCTGCCCACCAGGCTACTTTTGGTGAAACATACAGAACTGGTAAAAAACAAACAAACAAAAAAAAAAAAAAACCTTGCTCTTTGGAGTGATCTAGCTACATATGCTGAGGTCCACAGGCTCCTTCTGGCCACACCTTGGGGACAGAGGCTTTTACAGGCCAACATGAGCAGGCAGACCATCCTCACAGGGAGGAACATAGAGAAGGGACAGCGGGTAGACAGCATCAGCTCAACCATGAGCTGACCACACAGGCGTCACAGATGAATGTGCCCGACATAGAGGTCCAGAGGGACAAAAGCTCCCTTGGCAAACAGTCTGAGACCTATGCCCTGCACATGCTGAAGTCACACATTGGAAGGGGGAAGCATTTATTAGAGGCACGTGTCCCAGGGCCTTCAGGAAGCAGAATGCCTCCTGTCTATAGAATAGCTGACATTTTCTGCCCCTTCCCTCCAGCATCCTCGGAGTCTGAGAACACATGACAGTCTGTCCTAGCCTAGTACCAGGGCACCAGTCAGAGTCAGGCTTGGGGAGGATGGTCTTGAAGTCACAGGCCCAGGAGCTTAAGCCCACAGAAACTGGTCCATAGAAAAGACTTTGCCAGTAGTCCCAGTATTCACACACAGGTTATCTATAGAGGCCCTGACATCTGCCAGAGGCCACAGTAGAAGACAGCCTGAGGTATTCACATCCGTCCTTGAGTCTGTCAGAATGTCCTTGCAGAGGCTCTCGCCAGGAGGACTGACTTAGAAGAAATGAGACAAATGAAACTGACCTTGCTGGAAACCTTGTCCAAAATCATCCCCTGCCTCATGCATGACATATGACGAAGGAGCAGCAGCTCTGGGCTCCCAAAATTCCTAAGGCAGCCTTCCAGATCTCACTGCCCTACAGCTCCAGACAAGCTGGATCTGGTTATGACTCCACCGGGGCACCCACTTGTCACAGACCTCACAGCTGTTTGAAGGAAGCGTTTAGAGGCTCGGAAGGACGTGAGCTGTGTTTCAAGTATGCCAAGGGTAACCTCGGGGCTAAGTGCCCATCAGACACCCGTCATCTGTATCTGTCCCTAGCCTAAGGGAGTGCATCCGAACATAACCTCTCTTATGGAGGAGTAACAGCAAGTAAAACCCAGGCAGTGAAAGTTTCAGGGATCCTAGGCTTGCCCAGAGCCTTGGAGGCAGAAGACAACCACGTACAAGCCATGCCCACCCTCCAGGAAGTCTGTATCTGAAGGTGATGGGCTGTTTGGGCACCCGAGGCAGCTGAGGAGGAAGGAAGAAAAAGAAAGTCAAGAAAGAGAAAAGGGTGGCGGGGAGAGAAGGAAAGAAGGAAAGGAAAGAGGGAGGAGAGGGGAGGATGCTGTACACACACATACCCCTGCATACAAGCCAATTTGGACAATTCTACAGATAGTCAGCACTGATAGGTAGAAAGCACGGGAATGCCACTTCCCAGCCTCCCATTACCCCTTCCTAACTGGAGCATCCAGACCAGAGAGGCAGCTGCAAACAAACAGCCACAACACCGACACCAGGAGAGGAAACTGTGTCAACCAGTGGGGCTCTGGTGATGTCTCGCAGCACAGACACCAGAATCTTATGACCTCTGTGTCAAAACAGTCTCACGGTTCCCCTTGCAGATCTGGGTGACAGGGATAGCAAGACCTTCATTCAGATGGAGCCTGTTTCTCCAAGTTCCCTGAAATTGCTCCCCTGTGTCCAGCACCATGCAAGGGGCTGTGGTAGATGCATGGGAACTTCTGGGAAAGTGTCCCAGAATGGAGGCAGGTGGCAGGTATGGATTTCATGGGGACAATGCAGGACTGAGCTAATACTGTCTTCTCTCTCTCTCTCTCTCTCTCTCTCTCTCTCTCTCTCTCTCTCTTTCTCTCTCTCTCTCTCTGTCCTACTTTGCCTTGGGTACCACCTGTGTTCCGTGCTTTACTTTCTACTTCCATGACGTGTGAAGAAATAAATGCAGTCAGCTTACCTTGTCAGTAAGGAGTTTCCCAGTGACCACAACACACATCAGGAGCCTCCATCTCCTCCACCATGCAGCCCCACCTGTCTCTTCCGACTCCTTCCTCCACAGCTCTTGGCCCCTGTGCAGGGACATCTGTTGACCATTAGACCACTTCTGTGAGTCGGCCTGCTCCTTTCCAGCCTCTCACTGGGTATTGCTCACTTGAGTGGTTTCACTTTAGATTCAAAAAGCTGACTTTCCCTGGGTCTCCTACGCCTATCACCCTGTTTTGGTGTGTGGTGATAATGGCTTTCATCCTAAGGGGTCTGTCTAGGAGAGAGCTCTCTCTTGCCCCCTCAAGTGGGCCTTAGAGTCTAAGTCAGTCCCCTGGCTATGGCTGACATACCCCAGAGGGCTCTACCTATGCAGTTGCTATCTTTTGCTAGTGCTTAGGGTTAGCAGGGGCAGCCCCAGGGCCTTTCTAGAGGACACTGTCACCTGCTTATTGGTATTTCGGTTTCATATCTTTTCTTTCCATTCCATTCTCCCAAAATGCTCAGTAGGGTATAGGGCATCTTATCTTTTCACTGAGAAATAGAGTTCTCTACCTCCTAAGATCAGCAACAACTTAAGACAAAGGAGACTGATCTTCCTGTGTAAAGGAACAGGAAGCCCCAATAGGCCTGAAGGCAACTTTCTCCTGTCTGCATCATCTGGGTCTCTGCGAGGGCCAAGCAATCTCTTCATGGTATGGAGCCATTCCCAAGCCTGCATGGCAGGCCAGCCCTCTGTTGGGAACAGGCAGCTGGACACAAGCCATTCAGTCCATCCACAGAACCCACTGATGTCTGTGCTCAAGTCACACTGACTGCTGTGCCGTCCTCACACTCTTCCCTTCAACTTGGTGCTGAGGACATTGCACAAGAGAGGACAAGGGTCTCCGTGTCACCTCTCCAGTTGTGAATGGGACAGTTGGCTCAGGAAGGAATCCTCTGTTCAATGTGGTCTACACATTTCACTATAGGACTCCCAGGGGCACCACAGAGAAAATCACGGGGGAACCAGAGGACAGCAGAAGACACAGAAGAGCAGACACCAAGGCAGACATTCAGCCACCTGCTGGTGTGCACTCTGTAGCTGGCTGGTGAAGACGGGACTCTCCTTACAAGAAGCACGTTCTCTTGTGACCTTCACACAACAGTGGAGACAGCACCTGCACATACATCTGTACACACAGACATCTGTAGGGCCATCTTGCTGCAGTGAGTGACAAGGTGATTGCTACCTGCTGAGTTGACATCCAGTGCTCAACTGAGAGGCCGTGTCTTTGGAATACCCCTGGCCAGCGTGTGCCAAGAGACACGAGTAGAGAACATGGCTCAGCTTCCTCCCTGGGCCCAGTTTCCCACTGAGGGAGGAGCAGCTGGTCTTTAAACATTGCCTAACCACTGTGCAAATACTTTTTTTTCAGCAAAGTTAAATTAACACATCACATTCACGTTCCTTCTTTTACTGTTATATAATAGAATGAAAAAAAAAAGTATCCCATTGTAAGTGAGCCAGCCAGGAGCTGCAGCTCCCAAGATAGAGCGTCAAGGTCACTCCCCATTAATGTAAGCAATGAGATCTCATGTCAATGGACCACATGCAAGGACAGCCCTCCCCGACCTCACCCAGTCTAAGAAACTGCTCATCGTCAGGCAGGGGAACTGGAGACACAGAGTCTAGCTAACTGCCTTAGCAAGTCTTGGCTCTAATCAACAGACTCACCCGTCTGTTAGAATCCAGAAGAGCCGACCCCCAGGTCCTGTAGGATGGACCATACCTGACAGGATGAATCAGCACAGTCGGGGGGGGGGTTCTAGCTGAGGGTCTCACAGGACAGACATATCTGACATAATGTGATGTTAGCACAGCCAACAGGGGTCTTAGCTGTGGGTCCCATGTGACAGAGATGCCTGACAGAATATGTGAGCATAACCAAAGGAGGCTCTAGCTGGGGTTCCCACATGACATACACCTGACATGCTATATCACAGTCAATAATAAGAGTTCTAGCTGAGGGTCTCATGAGATACTCCTGGTACAATCCATTGGTGCAACTGAGGGAGATTCTAGCACTATATGGTTCCAGCAGCTGCTATAAAACAGGTAAAACACTCCAATTATTACCTTATAGGCCGTCTGTCCACAGCTTAACAAGCCCACACACAGATTTCCATAGCCACCTGAGCTGCCCTCACCTCTAGAAAACACTCCCTGGCCCAGGATCCCCAGAAATGGTCAAGAAACCTATAAAGGTCAGGCAGGCTCTTCCAGGTCAAGGTAGCAGGAGTGAGGACAGGGTCTTTATGGGGAGCCTCTCAGGGAGCCTAGACCGATTCCACACCCCAGAGCACTTTCAATATCTGGACCAGTCTACTCCTACCTGGCCTGACTTCAAAACTACAGTCTCTCAGCCCATGAGCAGCTATGGGCTGGCCCACAGTGATGGAGTGGGTGCCTTTCTCTGACTCATATCTAAATATTTGTTTTGGTCCCTAAGGACCTAAACCCAAATGTCACAAGCTGTTTTCCCTCAGTGACCTTCCAAGCCCCAAGAGCCAGTCAGGTAACCCTGCCCCTCCTGACCAACTCAAGCCTACGCATTCATAATTGGGATGAACTCTGCCCCAGAATCTCACTACACCTTCCCTGCTGGTCACAATCAAAGACTGCCCCATCCGAGCTTCAGCGCCTCCTGGCCCACCCTCACATCCTCCTGCCTCTCAGCCAACACCCTGTCCTAGACTCAGCCGGTGCAAAGTGGACACTGGGTGATTTATATGGCCTGGATTTAGTTTTTCTACTCTCGGAGCACAGAGGGAAGAAAAGCGCTCCAAGAAATGAGGTCTTGTCACATTCCAGCTGCACAGTCAAAGGCAGACACCCCATTAGGAGACCAATCATTTCTAAAGGTTAAATATGATGGTGCTTGAAAAATCATTCTAGCTGTTTAAATGTAGGGCACTGAAAAAAGTTCAGTCCAAGGCTGCTCTCCGGCTCGAGGCAGGCAGCGCTTCCCTTAATGATGAAGAGGATGCAGTTTGCTTCCACCTCCTCCCTTGGGATTTGGGGCACAGAGGTCTGGACTTGGCTCAAAGTCACATGGCTGGGCCTCTCCTCCTTGTGACACTGACAGCTAAATGTTCTTCTGGCCAGCACAGCCTAGATGGATGGGAGGATGGATAAGTAGATGGATGGATAAGTGGATGGATGGATGGATGGATGGATGGGAGTGTGGATGGGTAGGTAAGTGTCCTGATGAACTTTTTTTTCAGTTTAACACAAGCTAGAGTCATTGGAAAGACAGAACTTCAGCTGAAAAAAAAATCTCCATTGGATTGTACTGAGCTCAAACCTGTGGTTCATTTTCTTGAGGTTCTTGATGGGAGGGCCCAGCTCACTGTGGGTGGTGACACCTCTAGGCTAGTGGTCCTAGGGGTTATAAAACAAATGGAAACAAAAAACAGGCTGGCTAAGCCAAGAGAAGCAAGCCAGTAAGTAACCCTCTTCCATGGCTTCTGCTTCTGTTCCTGCCTCCAGGTTCCTGATCTCTTTGAGTTCCTACCCTGGCTCCTCTCAGAAACAGACTAAATAAATAGATCCTCCCCTTCTCAAGCAGCTCTTGGTCACGGTGCTTCATCACATAGAAACCCTAAGACAATGAGCTAATGGAGGGGTGGGGCGGGTGGGGGAGTGGATGGGCGGTGGCACAAATGCACAAGACAAGCAGTGACTGCTGAGGCACCAAGGCAGCAGATGGGTAAGAATATAGGAAGGGAGGACAATTGTCTCTAAGGAAGACCAGTGGAGCCCTAGCAACTGATTTTACTCCCCAAATTCATCAAACCTTTGTGAATTCAGACACACAAGGGCATGTTTTATTATCGCTGTTTTCTCTGTTTCACAAGAAATCTTTCTTTAAATTCAAATATTGGGTAAAATATAATGAAGCAAAGTAGGGTGTAGCCGAGTTGTTAGGATGATTGCCTAACATGCAGAGAGCCCTGAGTCCCATTCTCAGGAGCACATAAAACCAGGCATGGTGGTGCACGCCTACACCCTGGCCCTCAAGAATAGAGGCAGGCAAATCAGAAGTCCAAAGTCATCCTCAGCTACATAGCAAGACCAAGACCTGCCTGGGCTCCGTGAGACTGGGTGTCAAACAAACAACAAACCTGTTAGCTCATAAGTAACAATGAATTAAAGGCATGGGGGGACTGTTCTTACTCCCTCACGTTAGCTCAGAAAATAGACCTGACAGAGACGGAAACTCTCCACACAGCAGTGGGAGCTTGTGAGCCAGCATGGCAGAGACCACCAATGGGACTGCAGAACATCCATGAAGTGAGCGTTCATGGACATCCTTTAAAAATGAAAGGGTGGAGGTAAATGCAAGAACAAATGATGTTTGTTCTTTAAATGTTTCTTAAACAAGGCCAAGTATCATAAACATACAAATTAGTTTAATGCAAACAAACATGCTTGGGAATTCCTCAGCTATGGTGTGAAAATTATTCTGTCTTATGCAAAGAAATTAAAGGTTTAGGGTTTCCAAAAATAGTCATTACTAAGTGTGCATGTAAACGGTGATGGCTGTGCAGGTGGTTGGTTATTGTGGCTCACACAGCCCATGGCTGGTTGGGTATGGGTGGGTGACATGAATATGGACATGTGGACATGAGGACATGTCACAAGCCCTGTGCAATTGGAGCCCCTGATCTTCATAAGAACACAGGAGCAGTGGAAACAGCATGGCTCTTCATGTTCTCGTTGCTCATTCGTGGGCACTTGGGTGTGCTTCCCTAAAAGATAAGCCCTGCCCGTCTACATTGGGTCATCTGCCAGCTGACCTCTTCCCACCTTTAAAAAACTAAACTTCATCAAAGCCAGTGGATAGTTGACTGTCCACTGCTTGTCTTGGCCCCTGTGTGAGCCTAGCTTTGGGACAGACCACTGGGTGAACAATGAGATGCTGATCCATAGGATGGTTGGAGGCCAGGGGAACTCACTGAGTCTCATATAATCACCTGGAGGCTGGACTCTGACCTTAAAAGCTTGGCCACCCTCTGCCCAGTGTTGAGCCATATTCATGGCATAAACACCCACGTATGCAGTTCTGTTGGCAGTGTGGATTGGAACGCCTCGGGACCAGAGGACTATCCAGCTCCCTTGCCTATTCCTGGAATCTGGAGACACCTCCACAATGCTCTGCACTCTGGGGTGTGCATCTGTATATGAACGAACATCCAGTCCAAGCATCGTCACAGCTGGGCTAGGGATCTCAACAAACAGGCCTTGGGCCCTCAAGCTTAGTGATATACCTACCCACCCACCTGAGTGGCCCCACCTGTTTCTGACAGTAGTTAAATGGCTTTTGCCAAAGTTAGTTTTTCCCACATCTTCATATTTCTCGTTCTTTACCCACCTCGCTGGCACCTCCCTACTCTTGAGTGTCCTCTTTTGTTGTTGTTGTTTTGTTTTGGGGGGGTTTTTTTGATTGTTTGTTTTGTTTTGTTTCAAGACAGGCTTTCTCTGTATAGCCCTAGATGTCCTGGAACTCGCTCTATAGACCAGGCTGGCCTTGAACTCAGAGATCCACCTGCCTCTGCCTCCCAATTGCTGGGATTAAAGGCGTGTGTCACCATGCCCAGCTTGGCATCCTCTTTTTCTAGGGTTCTGTGTCCCACTCTGAAGCCAGAGCTCTGCCCTTTGGCTAGACCCAGGCTGGATGAAATTGACCATGGTGCTACCCTGCTACCTGAGGTCAGGGAGTGAAAACAAAGGCGAAGCAGCCCCCTGCACCCAACCACTGCATGAACATACCCCACGCACCTCACCCCTGACCTTCAGCACAAGGCTGCTGAGACCAATGGTCACTTCCAGCCTCTAGCTCTGGCCCAGACTTAAGTGGAAAGGATAAAAAAAAATCTGAGGTGTCTGCAGGGTTCTTTCAGAAAAGGTCATGGGCCCGAGTAGCCTGAGCTTGGGGAGGAGAGCAACAGTCACTTGGGGGTGTGACTAATGCACTCATCAGTCATTTCAGAGGAAAGGAAGACAAAGGGTTTTACAGTACCTAGGACTCAGGGAAAACCTCTACTTGGAATGGAACATTCTAGCTGGGACTGCAATCCAGTGAGGGTATTGACTCAGGTGAAGCCTTGAAGGTGCTACAGAGAGGAGACCTTCCAGAAACCAAAACCCCTGCAGGTGGCACATCCCCCTCCTCCCAGGTGGCACACGCTTTCCATGTAGCAAACAGCAATTAGAAGTGACAAGGAGCAAACACGTGACAGAGGCCTCAGCTTAAAATTGATCTCCGACAGGAAGACATATGCTATAGAAATCCCACACCACTGCAAGCCTGCAGAAGCTGGCTGGGTGCAGAGTGTGTGGAAGAGAAGATATGCCGAAGTGTGGCTCAGGTCCTCTCTGGTCACCTTCTGGGTCCTGCATGACCTTTAGGTGTATGATCTTTAGGCGCCAGGGTCCTTACAGGAGAACAATTACAGCACCAGCCTCCAGAACTCAAGACTCCAGCCCCTTGGGGATGGTTCTTTCCCCCAAGACCCAGAGATGAGACTTACCCTGGATCATCAGGGGCCTTAGCTCCATGATGTGAAGGGGCCTTTAAGCCATTGGCACTGTCTAATCTTAGGCACTGTGTACCCCACTGCCTGGTACCTCAGTGACACACTACGAGTGACACACTGTAGATTAGAGGGCCATTAGATTTGGACATATCAAAGCTAAACCTGATGCTGAGAAGTCATTGTGAAGAGCTAGATCATGTGACTATAGGGCTGACCGAGGGGCTAGAGATCATGGCATCCAAGGACAAAACTTCTTTAGACTCCTATAGCAGGGAAGGAGGAACAGGAAGGGACTAAAGTAGCTCATAGGTCATGTGGGCCACCAGACTTGGGGAAATCCAGCTGAATCTGGGACAGGCAGGTTTCAGGGCCTCTAGAAGGTATCTGTGTCACTGCTGACCCCAAGCCTAGATGAGGCTGTCTCCATGGCAGTAGGCCATCATGGCCAAAGCCCAGAACTCTGCTTACATGGAGTTGAGCGGGTGGGATGGCATACCAATGACAAGGTTTGAGAAAGACTGCCGCTCTCCTTTGTCCTCACTGGCAGAAGACCTAACTGGCCTCACATGAGCGCCAGCTCTCACTGTTTCCCTGGGAACAGCCAATGAGGAGTTTTGATGTGTGTCATATTAAAGATTGTCAGCCAGGTGATCTGTATAGACCACAGGGTGACAGGCGGTTCCTGACCTGATCCTCCCCTGGGCACTAAGATGTCATCTGGGTTTGGGGACCACTCTGGTGTGACCTAACAAGAAATTCTGGATCCCACTGCACTGTGTAGCCATTGTCAAACCATTCTCCACCCCAGACAGCTCCTTCTGATCAGAATGCAGCGAAGCCTCCTCTTTCTGGGCATGGGAACAAATTACAGCCCTGCGCAGCCCAAGCCTGGGCCTGCATTTCACACCTGCCACTTGCCCAGGTTCTCTGAGGCTCCTGGGAATTCTGGAGCTTTATCCTTTTAATTAACACATGGCTACTATGACCTTCTGTCACTTAGTGAAGCTGAACCGGTGTTCCCTCAGGAGGCACAGGAGAGTGGCTCACTGCTGGCTCACCACTCCACAGCAGTACAGCCGGGTGGCCGGTTTTCATTATCACAAAACCCTTCGGTGGTTTTTCATCGTTTCAGACCAAAACCAATAAACAAGTCCACATATGTCTAAGGGACGCAATCCAGGGTGCAGCACTTTCAGACACAGAAAACCCTGGAGGAGCCCAGTCTTGTCCTTCATTGCCCTGATCTAGCAGTCTGGACTCTATTCCAATCCCTAACCCTGATGTCTACGGCTAAGACATAGTGACGTAGTGACCTATGGTTTGTCCTGGGCAAACCAAGCAGGGCTCACGCTAACCATGCTTGACCTAGGCAAGTGAGTGGCGTATTCATTACTTTTCTCATTGGTATGATAAAATACAGAATAGAAATGATTTAGAGAAAGAACAGTTTGTTTAGGTTCACATTTGAAGGGATTGGTCCTCAAGGTGTGCAAAGCATAGTGGGAGAAACGGCTGCCGGGTGTGGTTGCAGGAGCATGAGGTTGCTTTCTCACAACTCAAGGAACTGGGGAGCAGAGAGAAGGGGCTGTTGATGCTCTCAGCTGGCCTTCTTCCTTTTCCCTCCTTGTTTAGTGTACGACTCCAAGTCACCCACACTCAAATAGGTCTTCTCTTCTCATCTAATCCTCACTAGAAACACTCTCACGGACACACCCAGGGATGTGTCTCCTAGGTGATTCTAAGTCCAATCAGGTTGTCAGTAAAGATTGATTCATCAAAGATGGCTCAAAACATAAAGAAAAGAAACACGTTGGAAGTTTGCTTAAATCACTGAGAGATTATAATGCTTCTAGATGCCCATTGCAGAGCAGAGAATATCACTGGTCCTACCAGTGAAGAACCAGGTATTGAAAGGCCAGGCAACTGCCAGTGCAGAGGCCTGGACATGATACAGTCTGTCTTTCTGGGTCCTTTTTATGCAGTGGCTGTATAGTGTAAACAAATATATCCAGCTCGCTTCTTCAAATAGTGCTGGTTGGTGGGAGCAAAGCCCCTCTTAGGCTGGGCCAGACTGAGGGAGGCCAGGAAGGAAAGAAAAAGGAAGATGGAAGAGGGTAGAGGGAAGAGAGGAGGAAGAGGGGGCAGCAGGATGGAAGGGGAGGAAAGAAGAGAGGGGGGATGGATGAAAAGGAAAGGGGAGGTGGGGGAAGAAAGAGAAGAAAGAGGATGAGGAAATGGGGAGAAAAGGGAGAAAAAAGGGGGAAGTGGGAAGGAGGAGAGGGGAAAAGGAGAAAGAGGTAGATGAAGAACCAGAGAGAAGAGGACGGGAAGGGGGTAGAAGGAGAAGGAAAGGAGAACGTGGAGAGGAAGATGAAAAGGATGAGTGGGAGGGGTGTGGAAAAGGAGGAGGAGAAAAATCAGGTCCTCAATTCATTCTGCGCTCTCTAGGTCTAGGCAGAGCCCCTGTAGATTCAGTAGCCCCTGCCTGCTCCAGAAGGTAGCACTTGCCACAAATGTATCACCATGGGCACCAGTCAGGGTTGAAAACCAGGTATATTGACTTTGGTTGTGTGTCTCACCGCACAGGAGTGTGCATCACCAAAAGTTCACCTGGCTGGCACACACGGTGGGGACACTTAGGAACAGGTAGATTTCTTTTTTTTTTTTAAAGATTTATTTATTTATTAAGTATACAGTGGTCTGCCTGCATATGTCCCTGCAGGCCAGAAGAGGGCACCATATTTTTATTACAGATGATTGTGAGCCACCATGTGGTTGCTGGGAATTGAACTCAGGACCTTTGGAAGTGTAGCCAGTGCTCTTAACCTCTGAGCCATCTCTCCAGCCCTGAACAGGTAGATTTCTTTTCACATTTTCAAAAGTACAATATGTTTTTTCTTTTCCTCTCTCTCTCTGTCTCTCTCCCTTTCTTCCTGCCTCTCTCTCTTTTTCCCTCCCTCCCCCTCTTTCCTTCATTTATTTATCTATTTATTCATTCATTCATTTGTTCGTTCGTTCATTCTTTTTACATCAGGACTGCAGTTCCCCTCCCTCCTCTCCTCCCAGGCATTGTCCTCCATCTCCCCTCTGCCCTACCCCCACGCACTCCTCCGATTTCTAGTCAGAAAAGGGCAAGCCTCCTGTGGAAATCAACAAAACATGGTATATCAAGTTGCTGTAAAACTAAGCACCTCCCTAGGCTGGGCAAGGCGACCCAGAATGAGGAAAAGGGTCCCAACAGCCGGCCAAAGAGCCAGAGACAGCCTCTCTTCCTACTGCTAGAAGTCCCACAAGAAGACCAAGAGACACAACTGTAACATATACGCAGAAGGCCTATGTCAGTCCCATGCAGGCTCCCCGGTTGTCAGCTGTCTCTGCAGACCCCTGTGAGCCCAGGTTAGTTGATTCTGTGGGTTTTCGTGTGTCATCTTTGACCTCTCTGGCTCCTACTATCCTTTCTCCCTCTTGAGAACAGATAGATTTAAGTCCCACGCAAGGACTACAACCACATTTTCTTTCTCTCTCTCTTCTAATAGATAAACCACGGGATTTCTGTTCTGTGTCTACTTTTCAGGTCCCCTAGAACTTTCAAGCCTGTTAGCTCCTGCCTCAGGCCTACAAGCCTACAGGGACATCATTGAACTAGGTTGTCTAGGCCAGGGCGTATATCCGCTGAGAGAAGTCCTCAGCTTACAGGCCAGCTGCAGGAAGGTCGTTGATGTGATAAACACCACGATCAAAAACAGTTCAGGGAGGGAAAGCTTTATTTCTCCTCATTGGTTGCTGTCCATTACTCAGGGAAGGCAGGGCAGGAAGTCAAGACAGGAACCTGGAGGCAGGAACTGAAGCAAAGACCTTAGAGGAACACTGCTAACTAGCTTGCTGCCCATGACTTGCTCAGCTACCATTTTTTAAGAGATTTATTATTTTTTAAAATATCTCCTCATGATTTATTTAACTTTATTTTATGTGCATTGGTGTGAAGGTGTCAGAGCCCCGGAACTGGATTTTCAGACAGTTGTGAGCTGCCATGTGAATGCTGGGAATTGAACCCAGGTCCTCTGGAAGAGCAGTCAGTGCTCTTAACCGCTGAGCCATCTCTCCAGCCCCCTCAGCTACCATTTTTTGTACAATCCATGGGATGTATTTTTTTCTTTTACCTGCCCAGGGGTGGCACCAACTACAGTTGGTGGGTCCTCCCACATCAATCATTAATCAAAAAAAATGCCTTACAAGCTTGCTTACCAGCCATTCTGATAGGGACATTTTCTCAGCTGAGGTTCCCTTTTCCCATGTTAAGCTGACCAAAGGCCACAGCAACAGTGGAGAAAGTGTAGCCTAGGCACTGGTGAGAGCCTCACAAGGGGCATCCAAAGACTAAGGATAGCACGTCCTGGCAGCCAAGGACACATCTGAGCTTTCTCCTGGGAGTAAATACAGAGTACAGTCACCAACGGGGAAAGGGGCCAAAAGGTAGAGGCAGGGACAGTGGGCTGACTCTCAGAAGATAACTGGATCCATCACTGTTGCGGCCTTGAGGCAGCGCGGGAACTCCTGCGTAGACCTGCCAGGAGTTGAGGCGGAGAGGGGCTGAAGCATAGAGGGGCTCAGGATTGCCCACAAAGGTGGGAGGCAGTCCCATTGGCTGCTTCTACCACCTCTTCAACACCAAGTGCCAGACCTCTGTGTGTTTGTTACACCTGGTTGAGAATGTAAGACTCATAATATCACATTTACGGAGTCGCACATCATGCCTTTCAAGTTTGCTTCCAGTTGAATACTGTCTACCCAAAAAGCACTCTCTCACACAGTCTGATGTTAACCCAGGGTGATGGAGAACTCCTTCAGACCTCCTTCCCACTGTACCCACTGTGCCCATGCTCCGCAGCTACCAGCCCAGGCTACAGGGCCTAAGAAGACTGCTCAGAAATGGGCATCTCCATCACCAGAGGCCATAAGCTCACCTGGAGAAAACTGCTCCTGGGAACGGCGTCTTTTTAATTGCATCCCATACTCATTGCATACACTCCTACACTCCTCATCCCACCACTTGGTGACAAATCCTTAAGAAAATGATTCCAAGCTGGTCCGGGGCCACTGGGTAGCCAGTGAGCCTCCAAGAGGCAGGCCAAGAGCTTGGTCACTAAGCACTCTATGTTAACTCTGGTTGGCAGGATATGGGAGCCACCGTGTTGAAGGTTCCCACAGAGACCAGGGTTCAGGCTGCAGAGCTGGGCCAGTGGCCAGTGGGGACAGCTCTGTCACCTCAGCAAGAGGCCAAGCTACTTCAGAGATGAGAGTGCAGCAGCCTATCACACATGCTCAGTTTTATCATGACATTTTCAGGGATGATGCTCATTGGCAGAGAAAGTAGCACAGGAAGCATAGACCCACAGACACCACAGCCACCCAAATCTCGGTCAAGCCTCCTTCTCTTCACAGGCTATTTTGAAACAAACCCCAGACATTTCCTCACTGTCTATAAATACTCTGCATGATAGCAGAAAGGTAATGGCTATTTTGTAAACACAGCCATGATAGCACTACCCAACACTCAGCCAGGAAGATCTTTTTAATCAAGCATGAAGCTTGCTAAGGGCTGTCTAGACTGCCATAACCTTTGCCCTTCCATCTGGAGATGGACAGGCTGCCCAGTACTCTCTGGCCAAGCCTCTTCAGCTTTCCTTTCCTGCTAGAGAATCAGGGTAAGCGGTCTTGCCAGTGCCCCATCCTGGCATCGCAGTGGCCTCTCCATCTTGCCCTCCGATCCTGGCTTCACAGTGCCCTTCCATTCCTCTACACTGGTTACAGTTTCCTGAATGCTTTTTTCCCCTGGAAGCATGAGACCTCAAGCACGGGACATTGCAGTGGGGAAAAGAAGGGAAGGATTCAAGGACCTCAGGCAAGGACTCATCGGATTCAGGGATACTTGATGTCTCCTGGGAACACAGCTACTGCAGGCCACAAAGTAAGCAGTGGTGAGGTAAATGCATCCTGGTATGGTCCTGCTGGAGAAAGACACAGAAGGGTGAGCCCAGGATCGAGGAACTGAGTCCTAGAAATGAACAGGAATAGGCCCTGAGCTGTCCCATCTAGATTCTTTGCGAACTCTGTGTGAACTTGGGAATGAGCTGCCACCCTGGAGCAGGGAACCCCACCAGACGCTGAGAGCTTCAGGCTATGGGGGGTAGTCACCCATTCACATCAAGCCCTCAAACTTAAAAGTTGTTCAGGGGCCGGGTGGTGGTGGCACACGCCTTTAATCCCAACACAGAGCAGAGGCAGGTGGATCTATGTGAGTTCAAGGTCAGCCTGATCTACGGAGCTAGGTCCAGGATAGCTAAGGCTGTTACACAGAGAAACCCTATCTGGGAAGTGGGGAGGAGGAGTTGATTAGGGGCATTTTCCCAGAAAGAGACCCTTGTAAGGCATTGCCCTATGGCAGAGGAGAGCTCCAGGGTGTGGTGGGCTTGGCCAGAGTGGATCTTCAGAGACTTGTTTCCTACACAGTCAGATCAGGTCAGCCTAAATATATGGGTCAGTCTTCAAATATCTCCACAGCTCCCAGAACTCACCAAATATCCAAGAGTACCCCTGATTCTCCACCTCTCCCAAGCATGGGATGGGTCTTCA
Organism: Ondatra zibethicus; assembly: GCA_004026605.1. Taxonomy (NCBI): domain Eukaryota; kingdom Metazoa; phylum Chordata; class Mammalia; order Rodentia; family Cricetidae; genus Ondatra; species Ondatra zibethicus. The sequence continues at coordinate 16,014 of PVIU01013139.1, read as the reverse complement.
GAACTCTGATTCTGCACTCACCTGGAGGAATGTGGTAAGAAACCTGCTCTTCTTGGAGTCACAGAAAGCCTGCAGCAATAACAGGGAGCAGGCTGGGACCCCCGCCCCCTCCAAGCCTCTCAGCAGAGGCTTCTAGTAGCTGTCCTCTGTGACCAAAGCTTTGTCAAAAGCACTGTGCACTGCCCTGCCCAACCGAGCCAGCTTCGTATGTCCTCTTCAGATAAGGGTCAGAGCTGGCAGGAGACATCCACCACAGCATGGCCCTTTGGGGTGATGATACCTCAGGTGCTGGAGGAGGAGAGGCAAGGGTAACCCCTTCCCTCCCTCTACCAGTAGCTGGGATGATGAGGGCGAGGGACACAGGCGTGCCTCTGGTTGTCTTGCCTCTGACTCCTCATCCCCCACCCTTACTTTCTCATCCCCACTTCTGCTGCCTGCTTCCCTCCCTCCAGCTCAGCAGTTGTTCCTGGTGTCTGGGTTCCTGGGGACCCTGCTCCTGGGGCACCAGCTCACCAAGCCCTAGGAGGAAGAGAGTACAGAAGCTGCACTGTCTCTCCCTGCAGCTCTGCCCCTCAGTGCCCACTGGAAAAACTGCTGAACACATGACCTGACCGGTCAAATATTTGGAGTTTGTGAAACGCATTTTTAAATTAATGAGGATTTTAACTTTTATAAACTTCTAAAATTCAAACTATACCAACTTAGGAAAAAAGAGTTCACAGTCACATGAAGCCAGCTTGTACTGACCTGCTTTCTGTCCTGTAGTCCTTGGAATTTCACTGTGTTGCTGTCTGTCGCCGTGATAAAACACCCTAAGAAATCAGCTGAAAGGAGGAAGAGTCCATTGGGCTCTTGGCTGCAGAGGTGTCGGTCCTTGGCCACTTGATGTCATTGCTGCAGGGACTGCGTGAGACAGATAACAGCAAGGAGAGCATAGGGAAACAGCTACATAGCAAGGAAGCAGAAGCAGAAGGAAAGAGGGAAGAGAGAGGAAGGGAGGGAGAAGAATGGAGGAGTAGAGGGCGCTGAGAATAAGTCACACCCACAGATACCTTCCCTTTTTAATAAAATCCAACCCCAAGTTTCTACCACCTCCCAACGTACCAGCCAAGGATGACCCTATCAATGGATCTGCCCATTAGTAAAGTATCCACCTCACCCCCAGATGTCCCACCTTTGACCATGGCTGCACACTGTGACTCATGCCCTCATACACAAGCCCTTGGGGACATTTCAGATCCTAATCCTTGCACACACTGTACCCTGGTTTAGTTTCATTAGTGCGCTCTACCAATTCAGTCTCTAGGGTGGGAGTGCCAATGGCTATCCTGATAGCATGGCCAACAGCATGGCTCCTAAGAAGGCTGTGTCTCTTAGGGAGAGTTTGCTGTTACTCTACCCCACAGGGTGTCCCCATCCAGTGGTACATCCCCCCCTGTCCTGCCTTGCCACCTTCAAGGTTTTTGGGTGCCACCTGTAGACACAGAGGGTGTCCGTGCTGGCAGGTCCCACCATTCCGTCCCTGGAGTCCCACTTCTGACCACCCCTACTTCCAGGAGCACTGGGAAGTGGTGAGAATGTACCTCCTATACTGTTGGAACATCCTGCACAAGCCAGGAGTGCTGCTTCTGCTTCCATTATGTTTGCTTTCCCCTTACTTCTTAACTTTTTGTCTGAAATTGGTTTAGTTTTTTTTTTCTGTCCCACTACATAGCATGGGCAAATACTGGACCGAACCAAACAATCACAATAAGAAGTTAACTGGAGGAAAAAAAACTAAATGTCTCCACTATAAATTTTTATTTTTATTGTCTCAACTACTTTCATTGGACTTTTAACCTGACAGTGAACAGGAGGAAAGTAATGTCTGAAAATACTGCAGCAAGACATGCAGTGACCTTCCACCAGCTGACCAGCCATGGCTACATGGACACGGTCAGTGCAGAGGACTTCCCTGATGGCACAATTACACACATACACTCACAAGTACATATACGTGCATGCACATACCTTCAAACCCATAGGTTCATACACATTCATACCTGTATGCTCGCACACTCATGTATATTAACAACCACATTCATGCACTCTCACACACATTCACAGACACACACTCATGAGTATTAATATCCACACTCATACCCACATGACTTACACCCACACATGCACATTCACTTATTTTAACCACTAACCACACACATTAACACTTGAAGACACACACGTATGAGCATACTCTCACACCCACATATATTCTCATACCCCTATAACACCCAACCACACACAATCTGACCGGCATGCTTATGAATGGTCACACCCATATAATGATGCACACTCACATTAGTGAACTCACACTCACATGCTCATATGACTCACATATACACACTCAAATCTGTACTCTTACACATTCACACACATACATAAGTATACTTCTGTCCTCACAACCACCCATATTCACACCTGTGTGTGCAAACACACTCACTGTGATGACTAGTCTTATGTCAACTTGGCACAACCTAGAGTCGTTTTGAAAAGAGGAACCTCAACTGAGAAAATGTCCCCACCAGACTGGCCTGTGGACAAGCCTCTGGTACATTTCCCTGACTGATGATTGATGTGGAAGGTCCCAAATCACTGTGGGCAGTGCTATCCCTGGACTAGTGGTCTGGAGTGCTGTAAGAAAGCAGACTGAACAAACCACAAAGAGCAAGCCAATAAGCGACACACTTACAGGGCTTCTGCTTAGTTCCTGCCTTCAGGTTCCTGCCCTGAGTTTTTGCCCTGGCTTTATTCAGTGATGGACCCATAAGCTATAGATGAATTAAACCCTTTTCTTCCCAATATGCTTTTGGCCATAGTGTTTTACCACAGTCATAGAAACCTTAATTAAGAAATGACTACCAGGAGTAGGGTATTGCTGTGACAGCCCTGACCATGTTTGGGGGAAGATTGTGGTAGCATCTAAACTTCGAGCTGTAAAAACCATTGAGTGCTCAGCACTCAGTGGGCTTTTCTGTGGCATCTTGGAAGAGAAGATTATTGAGACACATGCTGACAGTGGGACCAGGCTTGTGTCATTTCAGAGGGAAGATTTGAGAGCCTCTTAAAGATTCCACCAGGGTCACTTGTGTGTCTTATATTAAGAATCTGAGTGTCTGGTCAGCTGGAGCTGAAGAATCGGCTGTGATTACCAAGAGAGCAGCACCATGGGAGTAAAACCTTAACTTTCCTAGAACAATTGATACTGATTCGCTGAGACTGGGGAAATACTATAATTAAGAAGAGACCAGCTTCATTAAGGTGAAACCCTCTGAAAGTATTTCCTCAGACTCAGCGCACTGAACCTGAGGCGGTCAAAGCTGCATTTCATGCTGGCCGCCGAACTTGGTAGTCACTTGGTTCTAGTTTTGAAGGCATGAAGGGGTCATGGAGAAGAGCTGAGGGTTGGCACTGTGTGGCAGGGATAGAGACCCTGAAGACAGTACAAGAGACATTATTAGTGAAAGTGTATCCCAATTGCAGTAGAAGATCCCAACACTTTTAAGTTGTCTATACTACAGAATGACTGGCCAGGACAGAAGCAGCAGTGTGGAGTGGAGCCAGCCTGAGCCTTCAGGACAAACTGTGCTTTAGTAACAGGCTTGTGAAGTGAAGCTAACTGTCCAGACCACTGGAGCCTGGAAGATTGTGAGTGAATCCCAGACACTGGACAGTGGGTTTTTTACACCGATAGGATCTGGTTTGCTTTGTTCAGATTGAGACTGTATCCTGGTTCTTCCTTCTTGGAATAAGAAAGTATTTGACTTGTTTTTATTTTACATGGGCCCAGAGTTGAAAGAATTGGGATGTTTGAAGAGATTTTTGTAGTTTTAGGGACTATGGGTGTTTTATACACTTGGGATATCCTGGGGAGGCTTGGAACATCCAAAAGTATCTGGGTATTTTAAAGAAACTGGACTTTAAAGAAGGACTTTCACAACCAATTGTGTTTTTTATTGTGATAGTAATATTAGCGTGCCATCTTGGAGACAAATGAGAAAGGAAAAATTCTAGCTGAATAGTGACTTCTCTGGATGTCAAGTTGACAAGGGATCAGTTGTTCTGGCTAGTTTTATGTCAACTTGACACAACCTACAGTCATTTTGAAAAACGGAACTTCAGTTGAGAAAATGCTCCCACCAGACTGGCCTGTGGGACATTTTCTTGGCTAATGATTGATATGGAAGGGCATAGATCACTGTGGGTGAGGCTACCTCAGGGCTGGTGGTTCTAGGTGCCATAATAAAACAGAGCAAGCAAGCCACAAAGAACAAGCCAATAAGCAGCACTCCTACAGGCCTTGTGCTTCAGTTCCTGCCTCCAGGTTCCTGCCCTGAGTTCTTGCCCTGGCTTCACTTGGTGATCAACCCATAGTGATAAGGTGGAATAAGCTCTTTCCTCCCCAAGTTGCTTTTTGACATGGTGTTTTATCACAGCCATGGAAACTCTAGCCAAGATACTCACATTCACACTAATGTGTACATGCATGCCAATACACGTTCATATTTACACGTTTGTACACACTGATATTCATTTACACTCCCATTCACACATCATCCACTCATCCTCTATGCTCATACACATTCACACCCACACACTCATACACACACTTGTGCTATTCACACTCTCACATTCACTCACACATTTATTCATCTTTGCATGACCTCATGCATTCACACACGCACTCTCACGCACATTCAAATACACGTTTGTGCATGTTCATACTCCCACAACCACACAATTCAAACTAACATGTTTGCAAAAATCCACATTTGCATGTTTACATACATTTACAGTTGCCTCTTCACCCACATTCACCCTCTTTTGCAAACGGAGACTGCTCTTTGGTTTCCCGGCCGCCCTGACCTGAACAATCACACAGAAACTACATTAATTACAGCACTGTTTGGCCAATGGCTTAGGAGTATTCTTAGCTAGCTCTTATATCTTAAATTAACCCAATTCTATTAGTCTATGTATCACCATGAGGCTGTGGTCTACTGGTAAGGTTCCAGCATCTTTCTCCTTTGGCAGCTACATGGTGTTTCTTTGACTCCGCTCACTCTCTCTATATGTTTCTGTTCAGATTTCCCACCTGGCTTTACTCTGCTAAGCCACTGGTCAAAACAGCTTTATTCATCAACCAATAAAAGAAACACATATACAGAAGCACATCCCATATCACTCATTCATTTGCATACATCCATGTTTACACACATGGTCAAATACATCCAGACTTATACTCACCTATTCACAACTATATACATCCACATACTCACACAATCCACCTGAGCTTGCATGTTTGCATACTGACACACTCACCTGCTTGTGCATGGTAGCATCCTGACACACCCACAGACTGGCTTGTGTGCTTGGGAGCTCACTTGTATCAGGTGCATTTGTACACACTTGGACTCTGAGACACATTTGCACACATTTTCATACTCAGTCATTTGAGCAGGCATTTTCCTAAACGCTTTTACACAGTCTGCCCAAACATGCTGCCTTGTACATTTTCTTGCATACTAATACACATATTCACACTCACCACACTCATGGTGTCCGTGATGAGGGCTCACAGAGCAGCAGTACTGCCCTCCATAGCGTGATTTGCTGCCGCTCCCCAGAGTGGACATTCAGGCCACTCCAACCCATCCCTGAGTTGGAGATTTAAGATCCTCCAACTTCTTCTCTCACCAAGAGCTCCAAGCACGAATGACTGGCTGGAAAATTATTAGAAATTTAAAAATATAATGATATTTTTAGGCTTAAAGATATTTTTGAAACAGAGAAAGAATTATTTCGCAATGTAAAGAAGTAGAAGACTGCCCTGGGTTGTGCCAAAATTGCTAATGCTAGAAAAACCAGTGACTCAGAAACATTAATTTTTAAATAAATAATTACTTTAACAAAATTGCCAGGTGGAGCATCTTGCTTTCCACCACATCTAATTTAGTTAAATCGCTCTGGCCCAACTGCCAGAGGATACAGCAAGAGCCAGCGCCCCCCCACCCCGGGAGGGCAAGCAGCTAGCAAACACATGTCACGCTGATGAACAGTCCAGGCAGGGTTTGGTTAGCAGCACCCAGAATGCTTAGAGGGTGGAGGCTCCAGGCTCCAGCTATAATCTAGCTGGTAGATGGAAAGTCTCCAACAGGAAGAGGAACTGGTATGTCAGACCGTCTGGGCAGCACCATGGACAATTCTTGAGCAGCCTGGCTCCTACGAGGAACTATCCACTAACTGCCCTCGAGGCCAGGTGCCCCGTGGACTGCAACTGGACCTGACCTTCATGTCCTCTCCATGTCTGACAATAGTTAGGGAAGAGGATGGATGAACTGGGAAGTCAGGAGGGAGCAGGTGGATGAACTGAGCAGGAGAAGGAGGAAGGCTGGGAGGAGAATGTATATGAAGCTTGTCCACTGAGATGGTTGGGGAGGCACAACAAGCCCTAGAGCCACAACCACTCCTTACAGAAGGCTTGCAAAGGTGACTTCTGCCCATATCACACTACCCCCCAACACCCTCACCCTATGAGGTGGCATCATCTCATGAAAGCCAGGCTGTTGGTTCATTACTGGGATCTGGAGTCCAGAGTGGTCCCTGAAACTTAAAGCCATCTGGGTAACTGGCTATCTCTGTTGCATCTCAAACTCACATTTGAGATGAAGACAACAGTAGGGAGTGTGATTTTGTTGCAGAAAGTCCCAGCCTGTCTGGCTAGAAATGCTGTGTTTATCGATGTTCCTGAGGACCCAGGTTAACTCCTGAAAATGGAAGATATTGGAGTATCCCACTGTGCTGTCTGTGTGCCTTGCTAGCTGCCACAGCAGTCACGGCTATCTATCTAGCCTGTGAGGACGGGCACTGGGTGCTGCTTATCTCCCCTGTGATTTGCTCTTATTGAAACCCTATGCAGTGCCAGAGGCCTCCACGGCTCCTGGGAAGCATCCTCACCCTGTTTGGACCATACCTCAGTCCTGGGAGATGAGAGACGCTGGTCCTAGCATATTTTGGTGACCAGTGAGGCTGGTGTTCTCCAACAGGCACCATTGGGTCTCCCCTTACCTTTGGAGACCCAAGTCCATGGACAGGGACCAGATTTTACCTAGGCCGTCCAGGTGCATGTCGAGAGCTATCAGGGTTTCAGGGCAAGCAGCTAGGGATCAAGTCTGTTTGTGCCTCAAGATGGGTCTGGCAGATGTGCCTTGGTATCAACAGAGGCAGCTCCATTAACCTCTTACCTTCCTGAAGGAGCTGGGTATGTCACCAGGGGGAAGGGGCACATGGACCCTGGAGAAGGCTGTGGACTCACTCCATGGTATGGCCACTTTCGCTCCCTTACTCTGTACTTCTCCAGTGCTGAAGACATGGTCAGCACTGTGCTAAGTCTTGGCAACGTGTCCCATCAGTGAGGATTTCAGAAGGCTATGTTCGAAGCTTATGAGGCCTCGGGGGATAAAGTGAGGGAGCTGAGAGCCACAAAGTTGTATCATATTACCCATCACCATGACAACTAAGAACAAACCTGCTTCTTACTCTCTCCCTCAGATACATCATTCCATGGCTCCCTAGTGCCTGCAGAATAAGCAAAATTTCCATGCATGCCCAACCCTCTGCTCCTGGGCCCAGCGTACCAGGCTCTCTGTCTGGAGTGTGGGTGGGCTTGGTGGCAAAGAAGCCATGTAGCTCTGCTGGAATCTACCATGGAGCTAACAGGAGCAGAGAGAAGCTGTGTGTGTTCTGGGATATCCTGATCCCCTCTGATCTTGGTAGAATGGCATAGGTTCTCCACAGGGCAGCCTTGTTAGTGCTCCCTTCTTCCTACCAAACCAAACCTCCCCAAAACCAAAGGGCCCCACGGAGAGACAGTGGCCTTCTGAAGAAAGAAGCCAGGTCTGGAGCTCAGGAGGTGGAGCTCAGTGAGGCACCAGGAACTTGGGATCAGGGGACTAGATGATAAACTCCATAACCTGCAGTCTTCACAGCTCCAAGACCAACAGGGCCTGAGCTCTCTTCACTGCAACCTGGACAAGCCAGGGCCCTGTGTCTGCCCAGGAGGCCTTCTAGGTTCCTGTGGAATGCCAAAGAGTCTGTTACCAAGCAGAAACTGCACATTATCTCCTTGTCCTCCGCGAGGCTGTGATGGAGGCTGGACCAGTCCTGGACTCCAAAAGGGTCCAACCATGCTTTGGTAAGGACCCAGCAACAGAAGAGGACTGTAAGTTGGTGATTTCATTATTCGCTTCTCAAACTCGCTTCCCTCGAGGTGGAAATGAGTTTGTTGGCTTGAATCTGTTAGGAATGGTCTGTACAGATTCAGGCTGATGCTGTGGCAGGGGGGAGATGACTGGTTTCCACAGCAACCCAAGAGCCTTTTTAATTCTGCTCTGCAGCCCTGCTGCTGCACCCTGAGAGGCCAGGGCCACAGACCCACCCCCTCCAGGGCCAGGCTACATGCCACATCTTCAGTTTCCCATTTCAGTTTCTTGGTCTCCACAAAAGGGCTGGGAAGCCCACAGCTTTAAAGACTCAAGTACTCCGAAGAGGTGCATCTATCCAGGGCGCTGGCAGTCATCCAAGGCCATCCCTATTCTAAGATGAAATGTTTCCTACAAGTACCTTGCCATGGCCTCCATGGCCTCCATGGCCTCAGCCTCTCCGAGAGAGGGAAGATAGTCAGTCAGTCTCAACTCCACTCACCGGGTGCATAACTCAATCTCAACCTCCTTCCTCATCGGACTGTTTCCTGTTCTCCAGCTAAGAACTTGTAGATCCCTGAAGCCAAGCAATACAGAGAGAAGCCTGGCCACCTGTGGCCCTGGGTTCTGGATGTTTGGGTTTCCTGTTAGCCGCTGCAGGGCAGCCAACCTTTCTCCTTCTGAGCATAAGGTGGGCTGTGACCCCTCTGGAGTCTATCCCCACCCAGGCAGCACTCACAAGCCCACTGAAGTTTAACAGGAACTCCCAACTGCCTGGAGTCAGTATCCATGTCTCTACAGCATCAATAAGCCAGGTTCAAAGGCTGCCGGGAAGGCCACAGCTTTGATTGAGATCCTAACACTTCAGAGGCGGCCAGAGTCCGTGAGACTGGCTGGATGATCTTCTCGCAGTCCAAAAAACTGACCTCTCTAGAAGAGAGGCAGAACCTGAGGGCATCAGGGGAACTAGAATTGCCCATCTGCTGGAGAAACTTAGGACAGTGCTTTAAACAAGCCACGCAGCCCTGGAGCCCTCTGTACCTTTGCCATCCACTGACACTCCTCTTGCAGTAGGAAGCAGTGAAGTAGCTAGGCGCTACCCCGTGCCAACAATGGTGGGAACCTAGGAGATGTGACCAAGTCCTGAGGACACATTTCCTGGGATAATAGCCCCAGAGCCAATACAGCCACAGCTCATCACACACAACCCATAAGCAGGGCATCCTTTCTCACGGGTTTAAAAGGTTGGGGAGAAAAAAATAAAAAATAACTTGTGAGAACTATGTATTTTTCCAGTGTTGGCACCCAGCCAGCCCTTTGCAGAGAATTTGTCTTCAGCAGCAGGGTGGAGAGGACGTGGCCCATGGAGCCTGAGAGAGGTGCTGACTGGCCCTTTAGGAAAGTAGCAGCCTGATGGGATGGTCCATGCTGTGCGTCCACGGGGGCTGCTGTCCTGTCTCAGCCAATACATATGGAGATATTACAGAGAGGGGATTTTGTAGATGCTGTGCGTGCTAGCAATCCCTTATTATTTACTCCACATGAGGAAGATGGCCAGGAATGACCTGTCTGGCGGTGGACAGGCCTGAAGACTACAGCTGAGGTCTTTTCTTGAGATAAAACCCTCAAGGACAACAGTAGCAGCACGTGCTGGAGACTCCAGACAGTCATTTATATCCCTGTTGTCCTGTGTGACTGTCACAGAGACAGAAACTCTTATGTCCGGCTGGCATCTCTTCAAGAATTAGCCTTAGGGAACTTTCGTAAGCTGAATGCGCCCCGAGCAAAGAGCCACACCCGTGAGGCAGGAACTGGCACTTCCCCATATAGAGGGATTTTGCTTGTCCTCAGTGAGGGCCTTGTTGCCTGTATCCTTGTAGCCTCAGATTGGGGGTTATTTCAGTTCTTTGTCCCGACCTTGTCCTTTTCCTGCACTTTCCTCTTTGACCAGTTTGGGGAGTTAGCAGATATTCTGAGATGACTGTACCCAAAACGCCCAGAGATTGGGCTGTGTCCGATTACAATACTGAATCCACGCAGCTGGTGGTGGCCAGAGGAGCCGCCGAAAGGAGTGGTCAGGCTTCATGGCAACTTGCACCATGCAGGCATGGACACTTGGGCTCATGGCAAACATCTCCCAGGCCCATCTGGGGCCAGGTTCCTGACTGCAGGGTGATTTACACTACTTCAAGTGTTGAGAGACAAGAGACCTGAGGCTTGAGCCACAATACCAGGCTTCCTTAAGTAGAAAAAGCAATCCCGTAACCAAATATGCTTCCAGTAAGAGGCAAGTGTGACCTGTCTAGCAAATAGGACAGGGTGACTCCCAGAGCAGCAGCAAAAGCTGTGACCAGAAGCATATCTGACTATGCCATGCTTCAGATTCCCCTCCCATAGAGCAGTGGTTCTCAGTCTGTGGGTTGAAACCCTTTGGGGGTTGCCTATCAGATATCCTGCATAACAGATATTTACATTACAATTCATAGCAGTAGCAAAATTATAGTTATGAAGGAGCAATGACGTAATTTTAAGGTTGGGGGTCACCACAGCATGAGGAACCATACTAAAGGGGCGGCAGCATTAGCAAGGGTGAGAATCACTGACGTAGAAAAACTACTCTGTGTTGATATAGAACACGGACCACCATATAGGCCATCATGGCACCTCTTCCTCCAGCGCTACCCCAGAAATCAGATCTCAAGTGCTGCCCTCCTTGGGCAGCTCCAACCCTAGGCCCTGACAAGCTACAGAGTGGTATGTGTGACAGCTATGAGTGTGTGGGAGTCACTACTCCAATGCCAGTATTTGTGAAGCCAGGTCCTGGCTTTGATTCTGAAAATTTCAGCCAGGGCCCAACCACAATATAAGAACCAGTTCTTGGTTCTGGACACTCCAGGAAGAGGCTGAGGGACATCACTCAAGCTGTGCATAGAGTCACAGAACAGCCTGAAGTTCTGGAGCACCTGTGACGAAGCTGGAGCCCTGAGCAGGGGACGGATGTCAGAGCCTGCTCTAGTTCAGAGCCACCACACCACCCCTACTGCCTACTCTCCCTTCTGCCCCCTTATCTGCCCACCCGACCACAACCATCAGCCAGGATCTATCAGGAAGGGACCTTGGCTGGCCTCCAGTCCCTCCCTGAGAGTTCAGAACACCTAGAGGTCTCCATGACTTATAGGGTGCTGAGCAGGCAGAATCCCCTCTGGGTCTTGAGTTCCTTTCTGAAGTTCAGGGCTCATCTCAATGTTCACACTGAGCTCTGGGACAGAGGACAGTTGGCCACACCCCACGCAGAAGTTACATACCACAGGACTTACAAAACGAAGAATTATAATGTATCTGGCTCTAATTCTGCCTTCATGATTCTTAACAACCTCTCTGCAGGAACTCTAGCTTCTACCCTTTAAACTCTAGGGTAGCAAGAACCTGGGGACCCTCTGGAGTAGGCGCTAGCTTTGAGAGCACTTGGAAGAGCAGAGTAGATGGGTGGGGCTGAGTCAGGTGGAGAGGAAGTAAAGTGACCCCCAAACAGGTGTCTCTCAATCACAGTGCCATGCCAACATCTCCCAAGGGGACTAACCTTGTGAAAAATCTAGACCTGACTCTGGCCCTCCCCTAGGGAGCCAGCGTGGGGCATGCCGTCCCACCACAGTTGGGACCCTGTGCTCTGGTCTCTGACACACTCTGTACTCTTTCCTTCTCAGTGCTCAGTTCTTTTTGCCCAGGCTGGGAGAAGGGGTTCAACATTGGGGTTAAGGAAGACACTATTTGCCCAGCCAGGCTCTGACCACAGGCAGGACCAGCCCTGCTGACTCATGCTCAGATAGACTTCACCTCAGTTTTGGCATATTTGGATTTGAGAAATATTTTAATACCAGGATTGTGAAGATTCTTCCAAAATCAATTTCCGTTTTCTCCTTCCTGTTCCTGGAGCCCTCAACAGACAGGGATCTCTTTTAAAAATGAAATAACATCATCCTGTCCTCCTTTTGGGGGAGATGCTTTAATGTGAGTTGTCTGAATCTGTTGGAAGCAAGCAGCAAACCCTAGTTGGTTGTCTCTTTAAATCGACTCTGCAGTGTGACGGGCAGCGGGGCCGCCAGGCTGGGAAGAACCATTCCCGCTCTGCCGCAGGGAGCCAGGGTACGGCATCGCTGCCGCGGTCCGCGCCTCCCCCAGTCCCCATGGTTACAGCTCCTGCTTCCCGGCCGGTCCTTCATTCCCCTGGCTGCTACTGCAGAAATCAGGCGCGCGGGCGGCTGGCGTCCCCCAACCCAGAGCTGGAAACTGCCTGCAGAGAGCGCATTGGATGCCTGCTCTTCTGGGTTCTGACTCACTCCCTCCGGGTGCAGAGCTCCGTCCCCAGCGCAGTGCTCTGACCACAGGCAGTCGCCAGGCTGCAGCCCTGCAATCTGTTGATAACTCCACTCACAAGCTCCAGTCGGATGCCTTTCGTCATAGAAAGCTATTCCCTAGCACGAGGGACATGCCACATCTCGCATATGAGAAGCGTGAGACCTGTGCCTCTTCAGGAGCCTTTACCAAAATAGGTGAGAAGTTGGGTGGCTTCCTCCTGATGTCTGAGAAGGGAAGGGGAGGGGTGGTGCTTCTGGTCAAGCCACCGGCCCGCCACAGTGTCCACTCATGAGGGCCATTTCTGGGGGAGAAATGCTGTGAGGGGTTCGGTCACTCTTGTTTTTGGAAGGTGGATTCTGAATAACTTTGGGTAAGTCTAGGGCTTGGAGCCCTAGCAAGACCACATAGTTCCAGCACAGGCAAGAATGTCCATGTGGGAGATGCTAGCCCTCAAGGTCTACCCACATCAAGCAGCAGAAGCTTCTGCCTGCCAGGTCTGCCCGGGGACTGAGAGATTTATTCAGGTTTATTTGATTCTCTTGATTTAAATTGATAATGTTGGTCTGGCTTGTGTAGCCTGAAATAACCAAGTAGCATTCTTACATTGGGATGGGGAGTAAGGACTACTCAAGGGATGGTTTCTGGCTGCCAGACGGCAGGTTTCCTCCAGTCCCAAAGCTATGATTATCGCCACCTCTCCAAATGCCTCAGATGGAGCCTGAGCCAGGGACTCCAACAGGCTGGCCAGGTTAATAGGAGCCAGAAAGGGGCAAACTTGGAAAGGAACTAGATGCTCCCTGAGTATACCTGGGCACTGGCCTGCAACATGCACTGTCTTTGCAGGTGGGTCAGCCTTCGGCTCCTCAGCCTTCCTGCCACAGTCGCTCTGAGGTAGCCTTCCCAGGAGCTTCACTGTGACTGCTGTTTGGGACTTGACCTTCCAGACGGCCATGGAGGCTAGAGGGGAGAAGGGCGCAACATAGTGGTCACTGCCAGCAAGCCCACCGGTGTTCTTGCCTCCCTAACTCTGCAGGGCTCATGGTGAGTACACAGCCCAAGGGGCTAATGGCTCAGGGCACCCTGCAATCACACCGGATCAAGTGCTACCACCTCTGTTAGATGGAGGAGGCCTGGGCAGGAAAGTAACTTATGGGGTGGTTAGGTAGTTAGCAACTGTCCAGCATGTGCTCATTCCTGGGGTGGGAGAACTCTATGGGACTGGTGCTGAGGGCAGCAGGGTCTGGCTGCCCTGGGTCTCTGGCTGCCTGCCAGGGTCTGTCTGCTCACTGGCTCACTTGGTGCTGTTCATACTAATTAGCTGAAGGCACACGGCAATGTCGAATCATTTAATCAACAGAGTGGCATCCATCCACGGGGCTCTTGTCCATGCCCTGGGGAACCTTGTCTGGGACTAGACAAGGTTCCCTCCCACTCAGTGGAGGGCTCAGTCAGGTCAACTGGGCCCTTCCAACTGTCCCTGCTTCTAAGAAAGCCCCAGGGCTTCAGAAGCTATGGCTACAACAGGAGTGGGGAAGGTGTTTCTCTCACTAGAAAGGGGTAAGGACAGTGTGGTCAGCGGGTTGGAACAGTATCCAAGACATGGTGGGGCCCTTCCTGAAGGCTCCCACAAGCTTTTATTGTGGTCGCTGTCTATCGGTCTCCAGGAAGGCTGACAGCCAAGTAAATAATGCATTGTGTATGCTCCTAAGGGACAGCTGACAGGGCAGCTCGGGCTGGGGTGCGTGCTGAGCATGTCAATGACCACCAGGAGAACGTGTCCATAGCCCAGACACGGGCATGGATGCCTCAGTGCACACCCGTGTGTCTGCCTCGTAAGGAGCCTTCTGTCTGAGTCACTGCCTCACACACTTCTTGCTCCATTCAAAAATGCCCAAGGAGAGAAATCCCTGATGCCCAAAGCTACATCACTTCAGCATTGTTGGCTGAGGCGAAGCTCCTGTCCATGCTCTCTCCTGACACCAGCAAGGTTACCTGTTCCAGGTACTGGCAGCTCTCAAAGGAGAGCAGTGTGGGCCCAACGGTCCCTTGGCTTCTGACACTCTCTCCTGATGCCCCCAGGTGCCACACCCAACATGGCTGTCAGCCGTAGGTTGGAATGGTTTGTGGCTTCCATTCTCCAACTCAGGATGTTTGCAAAATGGAAACCTACCCTTGGCAGATGACAGATAAGCTGACTGGAGCTTCGGGGGGCATGGGTGGCTACAGTGCCTGCCCTGTGGGACCCATTGGGTAGAATTAGCTGCTAGTTCGGCCCCACCCTCCCCTACTCCCTACAAGCCCTGACCCTTGCCTACACTCATCTCCCTGTGCAAGAAGTGCCCGTCCTCTGCTCCCCCTGCTTCCATGTGCAGCGCTCACAGCAGCTGCCAGCAGCCCTGTGGGGATCTCTGTTCTACACAAGGGCTATGCCAGACTTCAGCCGTCCAGGGCTGTCCATTTAAGAACTCATACTGTAAATACCTCCCTGACAGCTTGGCCCAGAGTCTGTGGACTTTCGGGGGTTTTATTACTATCACCTGATAGTTGGCAGATGAGAGTATCTCAGAGACACAGAAAGTGGACCGCCTGAGGTGCCACACCTTCTGTCTGTCTACAGTCAGTGGTGCAGGTGCTGCGCAGTTCACCTGGGACCTAGAGAAAGAACGATCAGTGGTCCAGAGACCATGTGACCTTAGCTGATCCTCCATGGCTCTACCTTCACCTTGCCTTACCAGAGCTTCTCCAACACACGTCCAGCAATGAAACACCACCTTCCTGCTCCCAGGCTTAAGACACAACCACATAGCCTGGTCTTCTGAACCACATACCAGGGCTTAAACGAGCACTGGATTTAAGCCTCCTTCACTTAGGCCATGCCATGCTCCTCCTTCTAAACAATATCTTTGTCTGATTCTCCCTACGGCCATGTCCAGTGTGTGAAGCCAAGGGCACCCGTGTCACAGCAGGTAACAGACTCAGAAGCAATCCAGCTCGCTTCTACAATAGGAACTGCTGTTTAACTCCAGCAGACACCCAGACATGGCTCGCTTTGCCCTCTGTCACATGTGATTCTCACAGTTAGCACCAAGAAGGCCTACTCTCGCAGGGAACAAAGCGGTACCTGTCAATGACGGGGGAACTGTTCAGCACCTGCCTTCTCTCTGCTGTTCCTTGAGAGTATCCAGATTTAGTGGGCTAACTAAGGCACTTTCCACGTGCCTAGCTCTTGTTTTCTGGCAACTAGAGGTGAGGAACTAAACAGGATAGACTGATGTGACAGACATATTCTGTCATGGTGTTGGATATGTGGTAGAGAATAACATGATATGGTGGATGCCATATAGAACGGAGTGGGTTGGGTATGAGATGTGAATTGGTGTGGCCCAGAGTAGGTGGTATAAAGTTTATGGAAGAAGATGGT
>PVIU01013138.1:0-57185 GCA_004026605.1 Ondatra zibethicus | reverse complement strand
GCGAGGAAATAGAAGCTCTCATCAAAAACCTCCCAACCAAAAAAAGCCCAGGACCAGATGGTTTTAATGCAGAATTCTACCAGAACTTCCAAGAAGAGCTAATACCTATACTCCTTAAGGTGTTTCACATAATAGAAACAGAAGGGTCATTGCCAAACTCTTTTTTATGAAGCTACAGTTACCCTGATACCAAAACCACATAAAGATGCAACCATGAAAGAGAATTTGAGACCAATCTCACTCATTAACATCGATGCAAATATTATCAATAAAATACTGGCAAACAGAATCCAAGAACACATCAAAAAGATCATCCATTATGATCAAGTATGCTTCATCCCAGAGATGCAGGGCTAGTTCAACATACGGAAATCTATCAATGTAATCCATCATATAAATATACTGAAAGAAAAAAACCATATGATAATTTCATTAGATGCTGAAAAACATTTGACAAAATTCAACACCCATTTATGATAAAGGTCTTGGAGAGAGTAGGGATACAAGGTTCATATCTAAGCATAATAAAAGCAATATATAGCAAGCGACAGCTACCATCAAATTAAATGGAGAGAAACTCAAAGTGATTCCACTAAAATCAGGAACAAGACAGGGCTGTCCACTCTCCCCATATCTCTTTAATATAGTGCTTGAAGTTTTAGCAAACACTATAAGACAGAATAAGGAGATCTTGGGGTTTCAAATTGGAAAGGAAGAGGTCAAACTTTCGTTATTTGCAGATGATATGATAGTGTACATAAGTGACCCCAAAAACTCTACTAAAGAACTTTTTCAGCTGATAAATACCTTCAGTGATGTGTCAGGATACAAAATCAACTCAAAGAAATCAGTAGCCCTCCTATACACAAAGGATAAAGAAACAGAGAGGGAAATCAGAGACATCACCTTTCACGATAGCCACAAATAGCATAAAGTATCTTGGGGTAACACTAACCAAGGAAGTAAAAGATTTATTTGACAAGAACTTTAAGACCTTGAAGAAAGAAATTAAAGAGGATACCAGAAAATGGAAGGATCTCCCATGCTCCTGGATTGGTAGGATCAATATAGTAAAAATGGCAATTCTACCAAAGGCCATCTACAGATTCAATGCAATCCCCATCAAAATCCCAACAAAGTTCTTCACAGAACTTGAGAGAACAATAACTAAGTTTATATGGAAAAACAAAAAGCCCAGGATAGCCAAAACAATCCTATACAATAAAGGAACTTCACGAGGCATTACCATCCCTGACTTCAAACTCTATTACAGAGCTACAGTAATGAAAACAGCTTGGTATTGGCATAAAAACAGAGATGTTGACCAATGGAATCAAATCGAAGACCTGGATATTAATCCACAAACCTATGAACACCTCATATTTGACAAAGAAGCTAAAAGTATACAATGGAAGAATGAAAGCATCTTTAACAAATGGTGCTGGCATAACTGGATGTCAACCTGTAGGAGAATGAAAATAGATCCTTAATTATCTCCATACACAAAACTCAAATCCAAGTGGATTAAAGACCTTAATATTAATCCGACCACACTTAACCTGATAGAAGAGAAAGTGGGAAGTAGCCTGCAAAACATGGGCACAGGAGACCACTTCCTATGTAAAACCCCAGTGGCACAGACAATAAGAGCAACAATGAATAAATGGAACCCCCTGAAACTGAGAAGCTTCTGTAAAGCAAAGGACACTGTCATTAAGACAAAAAGGCATCCTACTGAATGGGAGAAGATCTTCACTAACCCTACATCGGACAAAGGTCTGATTTCCAAAATATACAAAGAACTGAAGAAACTAGACATTAAAATTCTAAATTACCCAATTAAAAAAAGGGGTAATGATCTGAAATGAGAATTCTCAACAGAAGAAGTTCGAATGGCGAAAAGATACCTAAGGTCATGCTCAACTTCCTTAGTGGTCAGGGAAATGCAAATCAAAACATCTTTGAGATACCATCTTACACCTGTCAGAATGGCTAAAATCAAAAACACCAATGTTAGCCTATGCTGGAGTTGATGTGGTGTAACGGGAACACTCATCCATTGCTGGTGGGAATGAAAACTTGTGCAACCACTTTGGAAATCAGTGTGGAGGTTTCTCAGGAAATTGGGAATCAACCTACCTCAGAATCCAGCAATACCACTCACTCTTGGGAATATACCCAAGAGATGCCCAATCATACTACAAAAGCAGTTATGCAACTATGTTCATAGCAGCATTATTTTTAATAGCCAGAACCTGGAAACAACCAAGGTGCCCCTCACTGGAAGAATGGATCAAGAAAGTGTGAAATATTTACACATTAGAGTACTATGCAGCAGTAAAAAACAATGACATCTTGAATTTTGCATGCAAATGGATGGAAATATAAAATGCTATCCTGAGTGAGGTAACCCAAACCCAAAAAGATGATTATGGTATGTATTCACTCATTAGTGGACCTTAGCCATAAAACAAAGGACATTAAGCTTATAGCTCACAAGCCCAGAGAAGCCAAATAGCAAGGCGAACCCAAACAAAATCATATATAGATCCTTTTGGAAATTGGAAGCAAACATGATTACCAGGCAAAAGGTGGGAATACGGGGGTGGGGATAGAGGTGGGGGTAGGGGAATGGGGGAGGGCAGAGGGGGAAGGAGAAGGGAGAAGGGAAGGACTGGGGAGAGCTTGGGGGAGTGGGAGGGTGGAGATGGAGGAAAGGTGGACATTGGAGAAGGGAATAAGATATCTACATTATTGGAGTCATTTTAGGACTGGCAAGATGCTTGGCTCTAGAGGAGATGCCAGGTGTCCACAGGGATGTCCCCAACTAGGTCCTTGTGCAGCAGAGGAGAGGGTGCCAGAACTATCATTGTCCCATAGTCACACTGATGAATATCTTGATCACATCCATAGAAATTTCATCCGATGGATGGAGATAGAGACAGAGACCCACATTCACACCAGAGCAATGGGTTGGGCTCCCAAGGTCCAGTCGAAGAGCAGAAGGTGGCAGAAGATGAGCAAAAAAGTTAGGAGCGCAAGGGGCTGGACCACCCACTGAGACAGTGTGCCTGATCTAATGGGAGCTCACCAAATCCAGCTGGACCGGGACTGAATGAGCATATGATCAAACTGGATTCTCTAAACGTGGCTGCCAATGAGGGCAGAATGAGAAGCCATCAACAATGACACTAAGACCTATGTCCTCTTCATGTATTATCTTTTTGGGAACCTAGTCGATTTGGATGCACACCTTCCTAGGACATGATGGAGAGGGGAGGACCTTGGACTTCCCACAGGGCTGGGCACCATGCCCTCTTTTAAGGAAGCAGCTGGGGGGGAGTGGGAGGGGACTGGGAGAAGGGGAGGAAATGTAAATTCTTTTTTTTTGAATGGAAAAAAATAAAAGAATATGGGAAAAAAATTATATCAGGCTTTCTAGAAAATGGAAAAATTGTTCAAGCTTTTTAACTGAAAGCCATAGCATTTACTATGGTACCAGGGGTAAATCCTTTCTAGCTGATTTACAGATGCCAGCTAACTGGTGTTTCTACAATGTTGATTTCAATACAATGGCAATGCTAATATATCTAAAACTTTTATCTCCTTTTGTAAACTAAGATTCATATAAGCTTCAAAAAAAAAAAAAAAAAACACCATAAGCTTTGGATACACCAGTGACAGGCCAAACAAAAAATTTCAAAATTTAAGATTTCTCTTTAAATCCTTGAATTTTTACTTCTGTTCTTAGCCTATATCCCAACAGATTTTTACTTGGCTGACAGACTCACTACTGTCCAGAGAGGACCTACAGACTATAATCTCCTCAGTTCTTGTTCTAGACATGCTGAGAGCTGATGTGAACCTGTCCGGTCAATTTGCTGTTCCCTGTTCCTTCACGTGGATCAGCTAACCCATATGCTTCTGACAAATGCTGCATTGCCAAGCTTTTGACTAGACTTTCAACCTTTCTGGGCCCTGACAATTGACACCCCTTCTCAGCTGGAATCATCCACAAGAGAGAGCACATCATCCCTGTTCTTTTAACAGGCTGAAAAAGGCTAAGTCACAAGGAAACTTCCTGCCATAGGGACCAAAACGACTACCTATAATGCCAATTGATATACCAGAAAAAGTGGACTCAGATTTATTAACAGGTAGATTCAATAACTAACATAGTTCTGGGAATTTTCCAGATAAGTGTCCTCGAGACACATTTTGGTCGAGTTAGGATCCAGAGGCCTCTGTACTTTCCTACAAGGCTTCGTTAATATTTTCCAAGAACTCCAATTCCCAGAAGTCCTTGGATAGGTAGGGCTAACCCTTAACTTTGGGTCTAGCAATAACTATGAATGGCGTCTCTGGGTGAATATTCACAAAAGAAAGTTAGCATTTGAGTGTGGTGATATTTTGAATGTGATCTAATAAATAGAGCTTGCCTGACTATCAGAGTGCAGAGCTAGCCACTAGTTAGCTGTAGAGGCCAGGCAATGGTGGCATATTCCCTTAATCCCAGCACTTTGGAGGCAGAGGCAGTAGGATCTCTGTGAGTTCAAGGCCACCATGAGACTGATCCAGTCTAAAATAGAAACAGATCCAGGTGGTGGTGGCTCACATCTTAAATCCCAGAGTCACAGGCCTTTAATCCCAAAATTAGGGAGATGGAGACAGAAAGGGATATGGGTGGGTGGAGAGAGGAATAAGAGAGGAAGAGACAAGAGCTCAAGCCCATTCAGTCTGAGGATTTCTAGAGACGGGATATCCTGTTCCGTCTGAGGAGTTCATAGAGGTAAGAACTAGTGGCTGGCTGCTGTTCTTCTCAGACCTTTCAGCTCCCTCTCACCCCCTCCCCGCCCACCCTCCAATATCTGACTCCGAGTTTTTATTATTAAGACCTATTAAATTCGCTGGACATCTAAGGCAAATAAAAATTACACCTTGTAGAAACAAGTAACTATGATGTATCAATGTTGCAGCC
Organism: Ondatra zibethicus; assembly: GCA_004026605.1. Taxonomy (NCBI): domain Eukaryota; kingdom Metazoa; phylum Chordata; class Mammalia; order Rodentia; family Cricetidae; genus Ondatra; species Ondatra zibethicus. Next base: position 52,207 of record PVIU01013138.1, on the reverse strand, counting down.
TGGCAGTTCAGTTCCCAAGACTGCACTCAGGGTAGGGAAAAGAAAGCTTCAGAGTAATGAGGACTTCAGAAAAGTTTTATCTATTTAAAGGGAAAAGACTCACATATATGTTCTGAGGGCCATGTTCTGTGTATTTCTTGTTCTCTTTTCCTGGTTCCAATTCTCTAGTTCTAAATCTTTAGTTTCAATTCTCCTTCCAATTCTCTTTTGAATTCTCTGTTCACAGAGCTTATATACACATTTAACAACACACTTCAGGCAGTAAAAAGTTACAAAGCTATTTGTCAGGGTCACAATGCAGCCCTGGAGCAAATGATAAGAAGCAGAGTTATTTACGTGGCTGTGCACACGCGGAGCCAAGCGCTGGGCAAAGAGTGCTGGACGTTTCAGAATTCTTGGGCAAGGGCTGACCACATTTCTTTTGCTGTATGTAACACCAGAGTCCAAGGATGGCAACTTGCAACTTTATTATTCCTGGCTGCCAGGCCAGACCATCTTCTGTGGCCAAGGCTATCTGTGAAACTTTTTCCACATAAAGTTGTTTCTCTCTGGATGTAGTTATTGATTAATTGTTATTCTTAATATTTATATAAATTTTAGCACATAAATATAAACAGTTAATTAGCTGAGCCTTGAATTTTGTAGTATAAACTGAGGTTAGAAGTTTGTGCAAACTCTTTATTCATAAGGAATTAAGTAGGGAGTGGCCACTGGTCTCTGTTTTCAGCAGGGCCTGGTTAGAGAAACTGCCAAGCGATTCAGGTCCCTCTGTGTCTGGAAGACCATGATTTAACAACCGAGACATCTGCAATTCTGTCTTTGTGCATAATCTGTGAAAAGTCTAGCTTGCAATCCATGTACAGAGACACCCATCTAGCTAATTTGACTTTAATTGCCTTGTCTGCAAATTAATAATGGAAAACAGGCTTCTAAGTGTCTCACCATTCTCTGGAACAAAGGCCAAACTATAAAGGCATATTTTATTCACAGAAGTACACGGTAAAGGAGGAAGCCATTCTGTCAATTAACAAGAACAACAATGCCCAAGAAGTGAGAAAAACACTGCCAAGGTTGTGGGACAAATTCCATGACTGTTTTTCTGGCAGGGGTCAGGGTGGCACACAAAAGAATTACAGACAAGGACAGCAAGTAGTATAGGCAATAGGCAATATTTTCATAAGCCTTAACTATGAATTTCTTCCATCAGATTAGCTGATCATCTAATGATTCAGCCTTATAAATATCAGCTGTCATTACTACATATGTCTTTGTGGACACCCACATATCAATATTTTCCTTTATTAAAGAGGCTGAAGATTGATCACTTATATTTCAAGATATGTTGCTAATAATAAAGTCTAAACAATGCAATAAAACTAGAAATAACTACAACAAGGAAATATAAAGAGCCCAGCTGTTCATCAATACATGAATGTATCATGAAAATCTTATACATAAACAAGATTGAATATTATTCAGCACTAAAGAAAATACAATAAAAATTTAAAGGAAAATGGATGAATTTAGAGGTGTATTAAGTGAGGTCACAAAACTCAGAAATAAAAATGACTGCCTGTTTTCCTTTAGATTCAGATGAGAAAGGAAAATACATAAAATGGAAACATGAGCTATAAAATAAGAATAAAACTAATTGTTTTCCAGTTTTAATCAGGTCATGGATCTATCTTTGTGTGTGCTGGTTAAGTACATTATGTATATTTGGTAGCAAAATATGAAATCTAATGTGAACCTCCAGAGGTTCCCAATGGCTCTAACTGCAGACATTCAACGAGATGCATAGATTTGGGTTTAATTAATCTCAGTATGTGATACTTTTTGTTTACAAGTTTTAACATTTAAAATTTTATTTATATTTAAAAATTAAGAGTTGAAAAGTTTCAAATGAATTAATACATAATTATTTTAGTTACAATATCATAAACACTCGATTTCTCCTTTTTTTCTTTGAACAGTCAATGTAGATAAGAACTAACCTGCTGAATGACAAATAAAGTCGGAGAACTGCCAAAAAAGAAAAAAGAAGTTAAGAGATTCAAGAAAAAGTAAGGAATATACTCACAGAAACATTCTCATAAGTTACCTAGTTTTTGCTGCCTCCTATTTGAGTGTACTAGATCTTTCTTGCCTGCTGAATGGCACTGAAGTCTTATATCACATCTTAACATTTGGTAAGTGTAGTTTTCAGTTCAGAGTTTCTGTCTCACACTTTCATTGTTTATGTCTTTTTGTATTTCTGTCAGACATTGCATTTTCCCTCTAAAATACCATGAACTCCATTGCTTCTCCCTTAAGCAGATATTTTAAATTTCAAACCTACGAGTTCATGAATAGTAAAGAGCTCCTCTCACTTGAGTTTCCGTTAGGTGGGGCCATGGTTCTCTGAAAGTGCATTGGACTTGGACCTTCCAATAATAAAAAAGTAATAAAACTAAGGACTAGTCTATGAGAGTCTAGTTGCTCCTTGGGAAAATGTACTATATCTCAGGCCAGCGGATGAATGAAACATGCTACTTTCGACTTACTGGGAAGCCAATAATAATAACTATCTAAACTGTCTTAAGATTTCTAACCTTTATAAGATCACTACTCATCAAGTAGTAAAAAACAAAATAAAACAAACAAACAGAAAAAAAAAACAAGATGGCCATTTGCACTCTTTTAAGAGATAATCAAAACAGGCCTAACAACTGCCCAGACAAAACCAACTCCCCCAGGAAAAGCAACTTGCTCTAGACAGTGAAGATATAATATGAAGTTGCCCAGCATGTAGATTAAGGGGTTGAAGCAATGGTTCAGTAGTTACAAAGAAGTGCTGTTTTTGCAGGGAACTCTAGTTCAGTTACCAGACCACATCAGGAAGTTTACAACCACCTGTAACTCCACCTTGAAAGGTCAGATAGTTTTCCCAACAACAAGGGCACCCGTTTTCGTAATCACATATCCCACTCACCCACACTCACATACAAATACACATAATATAAATAAGCCAACAAACTGTAGATCAGGAAAAGAGTCATTGGACCATTATGTTCCCTGTTTCACACTGCAACAAACACAGTTTGTCTCTGTCTTGTGTGAATTCTTCCAATGAAAATCAGGGCAGGGAACTGTGGGGATCCAGACCGAGATTACAGTTGTAGTCAGGTTATTAGGAAAATACCTTACTAACAACAGACAGTAATCCATGGATTGTTTTTTACATTTTAGAATTATGATCATGCATGTGTAAATAATTATACATATATGAAGATATACATATAAATTCATTTTATCTATTTACTTAAAGATTTTATATTCTTATTTTAACTATATGTATGTGTGGATGTCTGTATGTGGTTATATGCATGTGTGTGCAGATGCCCCCAGAAGTCAGAAGTGTGGGATCTCCACATAGCATTGTTGCTAGGAATTGAACTCCTGTCCTTCAATAGAGCAACAAGTGCTGTTAAATGTACCACAATACCAGGACAATTTTCTATATTTTGACTTTTCTGTATCTTTTTCCTTTCAATTCTCATTCTACACTGGCTCTCTGGGATATGTTTCTGTGATAATCTTTGGGATCAGGGACTATGAAGCACAAAGAGGCAAAACAGTAAGTAAACATGTGTATGAACAGCCAATTCTATAAAATGGATATGAATAAAGCAAACATATTTACACTGCATGTGAATTCATGCCACTTGATGCCTGTGGTAGGAAGGTGCTGGGATGGACTTTACACATAAAAGTAAGCAAACTAGTAAATAAACATATAAAGAAAATACAAGAGAACTTCCTAGAAAGTTTATGATAATATTCTGCTGTTTTTCAAAATACGGTTATGCATACATAACAGCATAATGATAGCACACAAAGGAGGAATAATCATCCTTTATTGTTGAGCAAATGGTTGCCCCACACAGAGATGGAATAGGAAGTGAGACTAGTGACTAAGGAAACAGATGTTGTCATGGGAATAGATGGAATTTCTCACCAGCAATTCATTTCTAATACTAAAATTATACTGAATTGAGAGAGTCTAATTTTGGTTTGGGGGCATCTTCTCTCTCCTCGCTGCTTGCATTAATTTTTCTAGATGCATTGTTTTTATTTAGCTGTCATGAGAGATTGCTTTGTTGGAACATCTTGCCTAAAGCCCTATAGAATATGAACTTGGAAAATGTTTACATGCTTATTGGTCAGTAGAAATGATATGTGAAATGTTAAATATTATGTCAGTAAAAAAACAAGGTATTAGTATTCTGTAGGAATATATGACATTCAAAATTTTAGGCAGAAAATTAAAAACTATGTTTAGTGGAGGAACACATTTAAGATACATTTTTTGTGGACCAGCATTAATGCATACAAATAGCAAGAAACGTTTCCTTGAGAAATAGTATACAAACAATTACACTTTTTCATAGTAGTTAAATTGGTCTTTTCAATCTACATATAATATAATATGTTCTACATATAATTTATCAATAATGCAGTGCTATGTTGAGTGATATGAGAAAAAAAAATCACACTTTCTCCAGTGGGGAAACCTTTTTCAAAGACAAAGATGAAATGGCAATACTTGATTCATTTTAGCTAGTTTTAAATTTGAAAACTAAAAGCTGCATCTTGAAGGACAAGATCTCAGTTCTGTATTCTCTAGGTTCTGTCTGCCCAGTCCTACACAGACTATTACCCACCCTGAGTTTGTGTCTTGCTTTCCAGCACATATGTCTCTTTTGTTGTTTTAAAAGAAAGAGATCCCATGAAATTTAAGTTTCAACTGATATGATTGTATGATCAGAAAACCATTAACTGCACAGAAGTTTTATAAAGAGAAATGTGGGTTTGCTCATTGGTATTATACTGTTGAAGTAAATTTTTATAATTTGGCTTAGGGAACAATTAGTAATTGTTAAAATTTCTTTGACATGCAGACTATTTTTAGCGATATATCTGTTTGTTATTTTAAAACTGCTAGAGCTCCTTTTCAGAACAGGGTTGTAGTCTGACTTTCCTTTCTGCTGCCAGCCCCAAATAATGACATGGATACTTATTATTAATACTAAAAGCTGAGCCTTAACTTAGGCTTGTTTCTAACTAGCTCTTATAACTTAAAATAACACAGTTTTATTCATTTACATGCTGTCGTGTGGCTTGTGCTGTTTGCCTCTCCTCCTGCATGTCCTGTTTCCCCTGCATCCAGCTGGCAACTCTCCCTTGCTTCTTCCTAGAGTCCTCTCTGTCTGGAAGGCCCACTTATACCCTCTGCATATCTACTGACCATTTAGCTTTTTATTAAACCAATAACAGTTACATATCTTTACACACTGTGATCAAATATCTTGCAACACATGGTCATTCCAATCTCATCCAAATTTACTTTGTTAAATAATGTTGTAATAGAAAACTCTTATGCATTTAATGAGTTTCCATTATTGGGGAAATTACAAGAATAAAATAAATTTCCCATACCTAGTAACATATTTTGATAAATTAATTATCCCTCTTTCTCTGTGTAAATTTGTTATTTCCCCTTGAACTGTTTTTGTTCTGTACATAGCAGTTTGAAACATAAACTAAATACTTCTGTATATATTATTTCACTTGTTAATAAAGAAATAAATTGGAGCTAAGCAGCTTAGTTGTAGGTGATAATCAAAGAGAACTCAAGAACTAGTTATGTTGTTTACTTTACCTCAAATACTGTATATTACTATTCTAGTCCACTTTCAGTGAGGTAGAGTGATAAACTGACATATACTGAGGGACTCAGAAAAGAGCATGGTTTCTTAGCTTTCAAATGTCTCTCACTAACTTTTGCCTTCAGTATGTAGGAAGCTTTTGTCTACATGTCTTTGAAAAATTATCTTTTTTTTCTAGTCAGAGCTTGGTCAAGAATTAAAAGGACTAATCATTCAACAATGTGTCGGCTTTATTCTTTGTAAAATGTTAAAATAACATTCAGAGAATAGAACAATGTATGTTCTGAGCTGCTTGCTTGCTTGTTTTATTTGGGGTTGAGAGAGGATAATAATAAAAGTCAGTTTCTATGTTGGTGAGCCTTGTCACTGCCATTCATTTGTTTATTCCTCAAGAAGAGCTGCCTTGTTAACAAAGTGTAAACTGCAGTGGTTAATCTGAAAGCTTTTAACATTGCACATAACTAAAAATCTCTAGTGGGCTTATGACTAAGTGGTGGTTTAATATTCTCTTCTAAGATTCATGATCTTAGCCGTCAAAGGAAGCTGGATACATTTTCAGTCGCTGTTGAGTGGGCCTCAAGTCAATCTAGATAGCTATTGGTTACCACTGGCATAGGAATGTCAGTTATTGTACCTTCATGTATAGCTTGACAGTTTAGTAAATGTCATAATTAATAAGTATTCCAGCACAGTAAGACTGCTTAACTTTTTCTTTCCCTTGCCAACTTGCATAATATTTTCTGGAGTATTGAAACTAGACTACAGGAAATAGGCTTTCACGTGAGAACCAGCTCAAGTCTTCCAAATCCTGTGTCATCAGTATGCAATGTGACTATCAATAGGTTCCCATCGTCAACCCATGACAGTTAACCAAATGCTTTACCAATAATATACTTTGTTTGAGAGTTATTGGGACTGCTCTGACCAACTATTTAACAATTGGTACTATGGTTTTTGTGGGGAGTATTTTCATCTCGAGTGTATATGTATATTAATATAGATGCAAATATATGCATATATATACACATATATAGACTATTTGACCATATCTGTGTTTTATGGGATATTAATCATAAATATAAAATTCTATGAAGTATAGATGCTTCATTTTCCTAGAATAAAATTTTCAAAAGAGCTAAACATTAAACTAGGGGGCAAAAATAAGAAGAAAAAAGTAAACAAAAATGTCAAAATAAGACAAATAATTCTTAATTAGTGAGAAAAACATATAAGATGAAGATCTTTGTGGTGTTGGTCTGATGTCAAACATAAAGTAAAACATATTATAGTAAAATATGAAGACTCTCACAGCAGCTCAGCCCCCTGAGTTGTCACTGAAGGCAGACATCAATTTACCTTCCAAACTGAAGAGTTTGTGAGTTTGTTTTGTGTGAGTTTGGCTTGTTTGGGTGAAGTGCCAGAGTGGAGGTCCCTGGGCTACATTTCAACATTCAGAGAACTACTTGACCCCTTACTAAAGAAAATTTAGAAAAATTGAAAATATTCTTAGCTCTGAGAGAGTCAAGAGCAAGATGAATTTTACAAATAAAACTATATGAATTCAATTGTCCAAGGGAAGATCAGAGAGCATCAAATTGCTTTCAATGTTAGCAAACTATGCTCTCTTTGAAAATATTAAATTTATGAAAGTTACACCAGGGACATATAAAAGAGGGTGCATTGAACCTTCTTCAGTACCAAAGAAAGGATTTATAATTCTGTAAATTTCATCTATGTCCATAATTTTTTTTGCTGAAAGAGAAGAAAACACAGCTATGCTGAAATCATCATTATGTCTCCAGAAAAAACAGCTTTTCCCATGTATTCCTGCACATTCAGAAAACCATCAACTGTGTATCATGACAATTATTCCTTTGCTAACTTGCATTATATTATTAAAGTAAATTTTAATGATTTTTGCTTAGCAAATATCTACTTCTGTTTTTGTTAGGGTTTCTTTGCTGCAGTAAAACACCATGACCTAAAACCATGTTGAGGAGGAAGGGTTTTCTTTGGCTTATACCTCCACACCCATAGTTCATCCAAGAAGGAAGTCAGGGTAGGAATCTCAAGGCACGAGCTTACAGTGAGGCCATAGTGGTGCTGCTTAATGACTTGTGTCCCATGGTTTGCTCAACCTGCTTTATGTTTTTACTGAGTTTTTTGTTTTGTTTTGTTTTGTTTGTTTTTCGAGACAGGGTTTCTCTGTAGCTTTGGAACTTGTCCTGTAACAAGCTCTTGTAGACCAGGCTGGCCTTGAACTTACAGAGATTCGCCCCCCCACCTCCACCTTTCTCTGACTCCTAAGTGCTGGGATTAAATGCATGTGCCTTGACCACAAGCTTTGAACCTGTTTTCTTATAAAACCAGGGTTACCATCCCAGGAATTGCACCAGTCAGAATGGACTGACTCTCCCCTGTGGATCACTAATTAAAACATTTCCCTACTTGCTTTCCTGTAGTCCAGTCTTATGGAAACATTTTCTTAATTGATGTTTCATCCTTTCATAAGATGTTAGCTCGTGTCAGGTTGGCATAAAACTACCAAGCATAGCTCCCAATAGTTAAATATCTAAGCATTTCAAAGAAAAAAAATAAAGTATAAATCAAAGAAATAACAAATACTATTATGATTTTTTCTATTTTTTTGTAGAAGTATGGGCCCAGAGAATGGAATGATACCCATCTTATTGAGGGCCCATTTGATCTTTTCACCAGTATGCTAGGCAACAACCTTATCAATATAGATTTATTATTCTGCAAGTGAATGTCCTAGAAAGGAAAAGTAAATAGGTCTTTTCTATCAACAGATATTTTGTTTTAATTTTCTTATTAGCGTTAGTTTCATTTGGCTAAGTTTTGTCTGTGTGTTTAGATTGAGTTTTTTAAAACTGTGCATAAAGAAGATACTTAAAAGGAGGTATATTTAAGGAATATTCCAACTCAAAATGATTTGTTCACAATACGAAATACACAGTTTACACAAAGAAAGCTGTATGAGAAAGTAAGATAGCAAAGTAATGGTTTGAAAATATTTCAAGTGTTAAAGAAACAATTTAGTAAAATTTGAAAGACCTAATCATTATGTTGTTTTTCATTTGCCAAGAACAACAACAAAATAGACAAAGCAGATGTAAAATGACACAGGGACACATTGCTAAATGTGCTTTCAGGCATTAACAACTAAATGCCCAGTTCACAACCGCCTTCACTCTAACACTCACAAACCCTCAATCGCTACAATAACATGGGAAACTATGTTGTGTGTCTATTGACTGAAGCTGGCTTGCTTAGGAGACATCATGAAAAGGAATGATATGCTGCATTTCATTTAAGTAATAAGCCTTTTGTTATGATTCCCAAATAGGGTGAGTGTGTGTGCATGTTCCTCCCACTGGACTACTCAGGACTGAAGACCTATCCAGATTTAAGTCACTCCATAGTCGATGCACCACTGATATGCTTTCCACAAATGCACAAGAGCAGCACAGCTGTGCATGCCACTTGGTCTTTAGGGAATCATGTGTAATAGAGGGAAAACTAGAGCAAGTAAGTTGCTTCTGTTTGTCTTTCTTTGTTTTTACCTTGTCTAAAAAGTGTTCTTAGAATTCTGGTAGCCTTAATAGGGAATGTACAGAACTCTACATGAGTCGGTGTCAAGTGAGATGGAATTTAACTAGTATCTAAAATCAATTCTGATTGAAATTTGATTAACAAGAAAAAATAAAATGTGAAGTGAAACTGATTATTATGCAGATTTGATCTATTAATAATTCAAAAGATTATAAAAATATACTGCAGTGAAATGATGGAGGATTTGAAAAGTGTTCTTTGTATTCCTCAAGGGTAGAAAAATATTGCAAAGGATAAGACATAATTCCATAGCATAAAATAGTAATTTATGTATTGTTAAGCTATTATGTAACAAGGCACTGGAGCTTTATTAGAAATATAGCCATGTTGTGAAGGAAAGGTCAATTCAATCTATAGACATCTAGTGACAATGTTTGCTGTTGTTTTTGTTAAATTCAATACTCAATTTCTAGTGATATGAAAGGTACCAAAGTCCAAGAGTTCCTTAGAATACATGCAGTTGTACGGAGTTTTCTTTGGACCATCAGCTTATAAAACAAACACAAAGACATATTATTAATTATGAAAGCCTGGCCGAGAACTTAGGCTTGTTTCTAACTAGCTATTATGATTTAAATTAACCCATGTCTCTTAAGTTACTTGTCTCTCGTGACTTTATTACCTCATCTCCCTAGTTTCCGTCCTGCTTGCTTTCTGTCTGCTAGGATCTCCACCTTTTTTGTCCAAGTGTCATCTGAGCCTGGAAATCCTGCCTACGTCTTGGTTGTTCAGTTTTTTATTAATCCAATCATACTGACACATATTCACGTTGTACAAAGAGACTATTCCATGACATCTATCTTTTTTTAAAGCTATAGAAAATCTGGACTTAACTAAAGAGAATAGAAAAAAATAGGCATTGGGCTGGGCGGTAATGACACACACCTTTAATGCTAGCACTCATGAAACAGACAGAGTCAGGCTGATCTCTGTGAGTTCCAGGCCATCCTGGCTTACAAGAGCTAGTTCCAGGATAGCTAGGACTTTTACACAGAGAAACCCTGTCTCAAAACAGACAAAACAACAACAACAAAAAAACCTAGGTATTTGTTACCAGAAAATGAAACAGAAAGACATACAATAGAGTTACTTGAGACAGATGCCAAAGATAGATAACATGTTTTAAGTTCACCCTAGGAGAAAATGGAGGACTAAAGAACTATCTATTTTATATAAAACAGAGAACATAGGAAAGTAATTTGAAGGGTATTTCCAGGTTCATCTGTCCAATTAAGATGTGACCAACAGACCTATTGCTAAACTATATATTCCTAAAATTATATATAAATATAATATATATATATAATTTTAGGAAGAGAATATATGAAAACTTCAAGTACACATAGGAATGGAAAATTTTTCAAATATATATTTTATTTTCTGCTCATTCATTCAACCAAATAATTCAATTCACTATAAATAGAGTTATGTTCTTTCTTCACAGTGAAATATTTAGGTCATAAAGGAAGGTGTTTTTGTTACTCAGTTATTCACATACCTATTTTAAGTCAAAGAATGTGTCATTCCTATTACCTTGGAGGCAAAACTTAATGGAATGCTGAAGAAATTAGAGAACAAACCAGCCAAAGGTGAAGCAATATCAAGGATGAAACATCACGTATAGAAGACCTGTGTGTAAGCAAGTAGTTGTTACATAAATGAGCCTCAGCTTTTCTTTGTTCTTTTATTTTCTTTTATTGAAAATAAATTCTTTTATAATTAAATATATCCTGATTATAGTTCCCCCTACTCCTCCCACTACCTTCCCACCTTCCCCCTCCTCCTGATCCACTCCCTTTCTGTGTCTCTTTAAAAAAAAACAAGCTTCCAAGAGACAACCAATAAAGATGACAAAATAAAATATAATAAAATAAAAGAAACAATCATGTTGAAGTAGGACAAGGCAACCCAATAGGGGGAAAAGAGTCCCAGGAGTAGCAAAATAAGTCAGAGTCCCATCATTCTCATCATCAGGAGTCCCATAAAAATACCAAGCAAATAGCTCTAATATATTATCAGAGGACCTGGTGGCAACACAGACTTGCTATTCCAGTCTCTGTGAACTCGTGTTCCTTGCTTAGTTGATTCAAAGGGCATTGTTCTCCTGGTATCCTTCACTTACTCTGGCTCTTACAATCTTTCTACCTCCTTTTCATCTGAGCTCTCTGACCTGTGAGGGTAGGGATTAAATGCAGACCTGTCATTTAGACTCTCTCTTGGTGTCTGGCTGTGGGCCTCTGCATCTCTTCCTATTTGCTGCCAGAGCAAGCCTCTGTGATGACTGAATAAGGTAATGATCTTTGAGTATACTGGAATATCATTAGGAAACCTTTTCTTTTTTCTTTGTATTTTTTATTTTTTAAACTCAGCAGTGTTTGGTTTTACCCTGGGTCTCTGGGCTATCTAGTCTCTGGTTCTTGGTTTCCCAAATAGTATAAAGTATGGGTTACTTCTTGTGGAGTGGGCCTGAAGTCAAATATAAATTAGCTGGCTACTCCCACAAATTCTGTGCCACTATTGCCCTAGCATCTTCTGCAGGTAGAACAGATTGTAGGTCAAGGGTTTTGTGGCTGTATTAGAGCTCAAGTTTCTCCTTTGGTAAACAGTAGAAAACCTTCCTGGACCAAAGAGACTGGAACTTATGGGTGAAAGTTCCAAGTATACACTAACTCGACATCTCTGTTTTAATTGAGCGTGTGAATGTTGTTCTCAGCAATGGGAACAGCTGTCAGTTTTTTGAGAGTAATCTCTTGCCTTAGCAATAGCCTGGGTTATTTGGCCATTCCTATGGGACTCCCTTGACTAACAATTCAATTAAATACAACCTAGTTCCACCAATGAAAACCACCTCACATGGTAACATGATATGGCCTGTTAACATACATATTCCCCCCATTACCAGGAGTCTTCCTTAAGATACCCTTCATAGATTCCAGGTATTTCCCATTGTAATAGGTTTAGTCACCCAGCCACCCACTTCCAGCTATCTCTCCCTGCACTGTCTCCCTCCACGCTATCCTGGTCCCATGTGATCCTCTTCTTCCCTTTGCCACCTGTCTTGAGTCTACCCATTAAATCTCTTGTATTTCTCCCTTCCAGGGAGATCAATGTGTCCTCTGTAGCATCCTCTTTATTTATGTATCTTCTCCAGATCTACAGATTGAAGCTTGGTTATAATTAATGAATAGCTAATATCCACTTGTATGTGAATACATATTTTTCTCTCTGTGTTTGGGATATCTAACTCAGGGTGATTTTTTTTCCACCACACCTATTTGCCTGAAAATTTTATGATGACATTTTTAAACAGTTGTACAATACTTCATTCTATAATTATAAAATGTTTTCTTTGTCCATTTTCTGCTAAGAGACATCTAGGATATTGCAAAGCAATAATTTCCATTAACTTACCATAGTGATAGTCTGGGAATATAAACATTGTATTTATGTGACCTACATGGTACAGAGAGCAGTGGATGCTAAAATTATGTTGACTTTTCTTTTTCTCTTTTCATTAAACTACGTAAATCAATATTGGCCTCCACCATGCTGTTGGCCAACAGTGGCTAAAACTCTCCTGCCCTGCATTCATTTGCCGAGAAGTTCTCATTGTTTTCTCATTCTAGGTAAGGCTGAGGTTCTATATTGTGTCATGTGGAAGATTTGCGCAGCATGTGAGTTTTGCAATTATGCAAACAAGATTTTGTGTGCAATTATGACATTATGGCTATATCTCTTTTCTTGTTCTGACTGCTTTCATAGTGTCCCATAGGTTTGGGTATGTTGTGTCTTTATTTTCATTAAATTCAAGGAAGACTTTAATTTCTTTCTTTATTTCTTCCTTGACCCAGGAGTGGTTCAGTAGTTGACTGTTCAGTATCCATGAGTTTGTAGGCTTTCTGGGGGTGGAATTGTTGTTAAATTCTAATTTTACTCCATGGTGATCTGATAAGACACAGGTGGTTACTCCAATTTTTTTTTGTATCTGAGGATGTTTGCATTGTTACCTATGTGATCAATTATCGAGAAGGTTCCATGAGATGCTGAGAAGGTATATTCTTTCCTGTTTGGGTGGAATGTTCTATAGATGTCTATTAAGTCCATTTGATTTATTACATCTGTTAGTTCTCTTATTTCTCTGTTAAGTTTCTGTTTGGTTGACCTGTCTATTGGTGAGAGAGGAGTGTTGAAATCTCCTACTATTAGCACACTTTTAACCCTGAATAAAACTCAAGTGCAAATAGACCAAAGACCTCAACATAAAACTGGACACACTGCATTCAATAGATGAGAAACTGAGGAATAGTCTTTAATTCATTTGTACAGAAGACTTTCTGAACAGAACACCATTAGCATAGGCACTAAGATCAACAAACAATGAGACCTCAGGAAACTGAAAATCTTCTGTATGGCAAAGGACACCATCAGTTGTACACAATAACAGCTTACAGAATTAGAAAATATATTACCACCTCCACATCTGATAAAGGACTAATATGAAAAATTATATAAATAATTCAAGAAACTAGATATGAACAAAACAAAAAAGATCCAATAAAAAATAGATTATAAACAGAGAGTTCTCCAAAGAAGAAATTCAAATGATTCAGAAACACTGGAATAACGTTCAACATCATTGATCATCTAGGAGTTGCAAATCAAAACTTCTTTGAAATTCATTTCATACTCCCATTAGTACTAAGATCAATAAAAAGAAGTGGCAACCAATGTTGGCAAGAATGTTGAACAAGCAAATTCTCATCTATTGCTTGTGTAAATGCAAACTTGTTCATTCAGTAGCTGTATAAATGAGTGTGGCAGTTCCTTAAGAAGATGAAAATTGTTCTACCTTAAGATCCAGCTATACCGCTCTTGGGCATATATCTAAGGAAGCTTCATCCTATCAAAGAGACAATAGCTCAATCATGTTCATTATTACTCTTTTCCTAATAATCAGAAATTGAAAACAACCTAGATGTCCCTCAACAGAAGAATGGATAAAGAAAATGGGTTACATTTATACAATGGAGTATTACTCAGTCATTGAAAGAAATAAAAAGCATATATATATATATATATATATATATATATATATATATATATATATACATATACGTACACACACACACACACATATACATATGTATATGGTAAGTGGATCAAAATCTCCCAACCAAAATAAAAGCCCAGGAGCAGTTTGTTTTAATGCAGAATTCTACCAGAACTTCCAAGAAGAGCTAATACCTATACTCCATAATGTGTTTCACATAATAGAAACAGAAGAGTCATTGTCAAACTCTTTTTATGAAGCTACAGTTACTGCCTGACCTGAAGGGCTGACTAACGTAAATGGAGACAGATCTTTTATTTTATGGCCACCCAGACCCAAATAATCACTCAAAAACTATATTAATTACAACACAGTTTGGCCAATGACTTAGGAATATTTCCAGCTGGCTCTTAAATCTTAAATGAACCCATTTCGATTATTTTATTTTTTTACCACGAGGCTCATGATTTGGTACCTTCTGCTTCTTGGGTGGCTACATGGCATCTGCCTGACTCCACCTTCTTTCTCCCTCCATTAAGTTTAGTTTTCCTGCCTAGCTATATTCTGCCCTGTCATAGACCAAAGCAGCTATCCAGTGATTAAAAAAACTCATTTAAAATACACAAAGAAGAACTCCACATCATCTCCCAATTTCTGTCTATATATAAAGGAAGGTTTTAACTTTAACATAGTAAAATTACATATAACAAAATAGATATCTCTAAACTGAGACTGTGCTTATGTTTCCTGGCTGCCCAGACATGAGTAATCATACAGAAACTATATTAATTACAAGACTGTTTGGCCAGGCATATTTCTGGTTAGCTCTCATATCTTTTTTCTTTTTTGGTGTAAATCATTTTTTTTTATTTTTCCATTCAAAAATTTACACTTCCTCCCCTCCTCCCATTTCCCTCCCTTTCCCCCTCCCCCCTACTCCCTCCCCCTCCATCCTTAAAAGAGGGCAGGGTACTCTGCCCTGTGGGAAGTCCAAGGCCCTCCCCCCTCCATCCTGGCCTATGAAGGTGTGCATACAAATAGACTAGGGTCCCAAAAAGCCAATACATGCAGTAGAAACATGTCCCAGTGCCATTATCGATGGCTTCTCAGTCTGTCCCCATTGGCAACCACCTTCAAAGAGTCCAGTTTGATCACATGCTTGTTCAAGCCCAGTCCAGCTGGATTTGGTGAGCTCCCATTAGATCAGGCATACCGTAGTAAAAGGGATGCAGGCCCCTTGTTTCATCCCACCTGGCTCCCATCCGTCCGGCTAGCTTAACTCCCTAAATAATTATACAGAAACTGTATTTATTGAAACTCTGCCTGGCCCATTAGTTTTAGTTTCTTTTTGGCCAACTCTTATATTTTGATTTAGTTCATTTTTAATAATCTGTATTTAGCACGAGGATGTGGCTTACCAGCATGAGTTTAACCAGTGTCCATCTTGGACTGGAGAAGCATGGCGTCTATCTCTGACTCTGTCTTTTTTTTTCCATAATTTTGTTTCGTTCTCCTTGTCTATCTAAGATTTTGCTCTATCAAAAGGCCAAGACAGTTTTCTTTATTTAATCAATAAAAACAACACAAATATAAAAGGACCTCCTACACCAGCACACTGTCTCAGTGGGTGGACTAACCCATCATGGTCCTGACTTCCTTGCTCATCTTCTCCCTCATTCTGCTCTTCAACTGGACCTTGGGAGCTCAGTCCATTGCTCTGATGTGGATGTAGGTCTCTGTCTCTATCTCCATCCATCACCTGTCGAAGATTCTATGGTGATATTCAAGATAATCATCAGTGTGGTAGTGGGGCAAGGCCAGTTCAGGCACCCTCTCCTCTGCTGCCCAAGGACCTAGCTGTGAACATGCCTGTGGACACCTGGGATCCCATCTAGAGCCAAGTCTCTTGCCAACCCTAAAATAGCTCCCTTAATGTAGATATCTTCTTCCCTGCTCCTATATCCACCATTCCTCCATCTCCACCCTCCCAGTTCCCCAAGCTCCCCCCAATCCTTCCCTTCTCCCTTCTCCTTCCCCCCTCCACTTCCCCTTCTCCCAACCCCACCTCCAACCCTACCCCCACTTCAGTGCTCCCAACTTTTGCCTGGCAATCTTGTTTGCTTCCAATTTCCCTTCTTATATCTTAAATTAACCTATTTCCATTAGTCTGAGTATTGCCACAAGGCTGTGACCTTCTGATATGTTTCCAGCGTCTTTCTTCTTTGGCAGCTAAATGGTTTTCCTTGACTCCATCTCCTTTCTCCCTGCATTCAGTTGAGTTTACCTGCCTAGCTCTATTTGCCCTGCCATAAACCAAAGAAGTTTCTTTATTAACCAATGGTAATAAAACATATTAATAGCATACATAGGGGAATCCAACATCATCTTCCCTTTTCTCTCTAGACAAAAAGGAAGGTTTTAACTTTAACATAGTAAAATTACATATAACAAAACAGGTATCAAGAAAGAATTACACCTACATTATTTGGTTTATTAGTATCTGAGAAGTTTCATATATAATTTATCTTTCATCATAACTAAGAAAAACTATAACTATCTGTCTTCAGCTCCATCAAAGACCACAGAAGTTTACGTAAGTACACAAAAGTGCATTGTAATCAACTTCAAAAACGTTAGAATTGACAGAGACATCTCAATGTCAGTCACCCAAGCTCTTTTGTAATATGGAGTATCCATCTTCAGCCTACAGGCCAATAGTATCTGGCAGACTTTTTAGTGAAGCAGGATATTCAAAGGTTTGCCCTGCCTTGTTTGACAAAGTCCATTAACTGCTTTCTTCTGTGTTCTCCAGAATATCTGGCAGACTCTTCCATGAAACAGGAACCCTGAAGAACTTTCTTTTGGCAAGTTTTCAGCCATCATTTTTCTGTGAGTCCTGCATGTCCAGTTTATACAGAATACCATCAAACAGTTCAAACAAGAGTTTCTTGCCCAAATTGCTAGCCTGTATTGCTTTTTAATATTTATTTTATTATCTTTACTCTTTCAATCTATGACTGTCTATAATCTTTCTTCTCTTTCTCTTAAACCCATATATAGTTATCCAAAACTGTAACAAATTCAGAGGTCTTTGTGTATCTGAATCTGTCTTATTGTGTATCTGTAATCAGTTTCTGCCAAGGAGTGCTTTTTAAAAAAAAATGTTAAATGGGCATGACTAGGACTAATGCTGCTGCTTTGCCTGTTGGTTCATTCTATCCAACATGGCAGAGGTATGTTAACCACCTGCGATCCATGTTCACAACCACAGTACCAGGGACATAGTGGGTCTATGTCATCATTAAGCAACTTGTAGCACTCTGCTCACCAACCCTAAATACTCTATTGAAGAACCACCCAAAAGAGCCAGAGCCATTCATGCTACCAGTACAAACAGGGAAGCCATTTCTTAAAGAAGCTATGCCTCTGCGTGCATCTAGCAAACAGGGTTCACCACAGAATATGCTACTACCAAGAAGCTGCGCTTAACTTTGTTCTTTTGGGTCCAGTATTCCTTCCCAAGCTCTCTCGAGTTTTATGTGGATGTTGTTGGCTCACATTGGCACCATTTATAAACTAAGAATGCACTTACATTTCTTGATCACCCAGACCTGAATAATCAAACAGAAGCTATATTAATTACAACATTGTTTGGCCAATGGTTCAGGCACATTTCTAGCTAGCTATTATATCTTAAATTAACCCATTTATATTTATCTATATATCATCATGATACTGTTGCCTACTGGTAAGTTTCCAGTGTCTTTCTCCTTTGGCAGCTACATATCATCTCCCTGACTCCACCTTCTTTCTCCCAGCAATCAGTTTAGTTTTCCTGTTTAGCTCTATTTTTCCTGCCATAGGCCAAATCAGCCTAATTATTAATCAATGGTAGTAAAACATATTCATGGCATACAGAGGGTAATCCCATATCATGTATCAAGCAAGAATTATAGTTACAATATTTTTGTTAGTCTAAAGTTACTCATAAAATTTATCTTTTACCATAACTAAAGAAAACTATAATTATAACTATATATTCTTCAACTCCATCAAAGACTTCAGAATGATATAATATTAACTAAGTAATCAGGAAGTACATCATAAGCAACCAACTTCTACAGTTCTAGAAATGACATAGACATCAACTGTCACCCAAAGTTCTTTTGTGACATGAGGTATCCATCTTTAGCCTATAGGCTAATAGTATCTGGAAGACTTTTCAGGGAAGCAGGAAATTTGAATGTCTGTTCTGCCTTGTACTGGCAATGTTTGTCACTTGCTTTTATTCTGTGTCCTTCAAAATTTCTGGCAGTTTCTTTTGTGAAAAGGAACCCTAAAGGACCATCCCATCTTTTGGAACTTCAACAGTCACTTTTCTGTGGCTCATACATGTCCAGTTTATATAATATACCATCAAGCAGTCCAGGCAAGAGCAGGTTCTTGCCCAAATAGCTAGCCTCATCACAATGAAGGCAAATTCAGTAACGAGTTTTATAATGCCCATCAACCTCTATGAAGTAATTGGTGCTGCCAGAAGCAGATAAGTCTAACTGTTGAGAAAAGTCTAAGTTTTTTAAACATTTTAGATGCAATATTCCATAGGTCTTTGAAATGTGAAGATTATCTATTTAACTGAAATATATCTCTGTATATCTAGAAACCCTAACTAATGTAATTAAAAGTTTGATTATTATAGATGACTATTAATCTGTATTTCTTAAGTATACATTACATTTTTAAATGAACTGCATAAACACAATACCTTAAACAAGAGCAGAAATACATATACACAGTTAACAAAATTGACCTTAAATTTCTATCAATAGACCAAGATCCATACCAATGCAAAGTATTCATTTCTATATCATATCCCCCTCATTATTTTTTTAGGAATTGACTGTGACACTTAATCATTTATAATCAACCCTTTTTTAAATGATAATAAACAATCATTTTGGGAATTTGAGCATAGTTTTCTCTAAACTGGTTCCTGCTGTTTGTTGGGCAAAGTATTTTTAGGGTTCACAGAGACCTTTTTTGGCAGTCTTGTTCCATCAAACAACATTAGTCTTGAAGGAAGTCACTGATTCCCATCCTCTGTGGAAACAAGAACAGAACCTCTTTTCCAAAGTAACATTTCCCTACTCTCAAATCTTGAAATCAAGATACATTTAAAAATGTATATATGTTGGTTTAGTTTAGCAACCCCCAGAATCAAATGTCTCTCTGCATTCAAAAAATTCAAAGAAAGCACATTAATATACATAAATCAAGATTCTCTGTGTATATTCCATACTTACATGGCTTCTTTTTAACTATATTACGTTTTAATATTTATTTTTCTCTTTACTCCTTTATCCTATTACTGTCTGTACTCCTTTCTTCTCTCTTTAACCCATGTATATTTAGCCAACACTGTGACCCATTTAGAGGTCTTTTATTTGTCTGACTCTGCCTTTACCATGTATCTGTAATCCTTTTCTGACCTTTTAAAATGCTAAGTGGGCATGGCTAGAACTAATGTTTCAGTTTGGGCTCTGCCTTATCCAACATGGTAGGTTGTATGTTTACTGTCGGCTCTGTGAGCCATGCTCACTGCCCCAGCTCCAGGGTCGCAGTCGGTATATGTCACCATTCAGCAACTTGAGGCACACTAGCCACAAACCCCACTCAAGTGCTCTGTAATAGGAACTTCCAAAAGACCCAGAGCCATTGGTGAAACCAGCTTGAACAAAGAAGCCAAATGTTAAAAAAGCCATGCCTCTGCTCACCAGCAGCATATAAACCCTTTTTGAAAAAATGAGGCTATATATATTTTTGCCAAATGTTTGAATGCCATTTGTAAATGGAGACTGCTCTTTTGTTTTCTGGCCACCCAGACCCGAATAATCACAAAAAAACTGTATTGATTACAACAATATTTGTCCAATAATTTACAAGTATTCCTATCTAACTCTTACATCTTAAATTAACCCATTTCTATTATTTTACATTTTACCATTTGGTTTGTGGTTTGTTTCCTCTTGCTTCTTAGGTGGCTACATGGCTTCTGCTGATTCTACTTTCTCCTTGCATTCAATTCAGCTTTCCTGCCTACCTATATTCTGAATTACCATAGACCAAAGCAGCTTCTTTGTTAACCAATGGTAATTAAACACATTCATAAAATAGAGAAGGTAATCCCACATCAGACTAATGTGGCTGCTTTGTGTTCTGATCTTCAGGCAAGCTAAACTTATTAAAATACAAATGAAATATGACTACATTTGCCCTTTTTGTCTAAAATACAAAGGTATAACTAATATAATAAAACTATACACAATAAGTACAATAGCCATATACAATATATACAGGCATACATACATCAGCAATGTCTTGTCCATTTGCACTTGAAAAATTCAGAGAAAATACTCCATATTTATCCTATCTTGGTTAGTTCAAAGTCTTGTTACTGATATACTTTCTATCATAACTTGATTTCTGTGTCAGGTAAACAAAGAAAACTCTATCGAGTCTTCAACTCCCTCACGAGAAGGAAATAATCTTAACTGAGTAAGCAAGAAGTGCAAGCAAGCAAATTCCAAAAAAAAATGTGAGACATGACATAAACCTCTGGTTACCTGGACAGTCACCCAAAGTTCCTCTGCAATGTTGAATCACCCATCTTCAGCTTATAGTTCTAACATATCCAAAAGAGTTTTCTGTGAAGCAGGATATTCTGAAGGGCTACTCCCTCCTTGTCTTATTTTTCTTCTGTCCCATATCAGGTGGCTCTTCTGACATGAGACAGAGATTTTGGATTTAATTTTAATAAGCATGCTTGGATTTGAAGGAGAGAGCCACACCTCAACTCCAAAGTCAGTTTTAATCTTTAACTGGACTGTGACTACAAAAAGACCATTTGCACTATATGTCTGTAGAGAACAGCAGAAGCAAACATTTGGGAAGACTTATAAAATTTTATGCTGTTGAAAATGTGATATATACCAATAGGCCAATTTACTCTTACTTCACATTTTTTTCTGAATAATTCGTCCTTTTTTTCCCCAGATGTATCATTTGCCCAGAGGTCTTCAGATACCTTAGTTGAATACCTTTATGTTATTGTGGAAAAAAACAGAAACAAACCCCTTTCCCAACCCTAATTTTGGAGAGATTCTCTTTTGAAAGTTATAGCTGATCAAATGAAAAGCATTTGTTTTATAGGTTAGTTTAGATTTAACAGCCATGCTGTTTGATGAACTATCATCTCTTCTAATTAAGAGGTGTCTCTTGTTCAATTCAAATCTTTATCAATTTTGATAACTTTTCTTCTCCTTTGGATAAAAAGGAAAACCCCTTCCCCAACATAACACATGTCCCAATTTCCATTCTGAGGTCAGTATATTTTCAAAGTATATCAGCTGATTTATTTCTGTAGTTTTTTTCCTTCTGAGCAATGTCTCTTCACAGCTGTTCTTCCTTTCTCATTAGCATCTAGAAAACTCAAAGTTAATAAAGCATTATACAGTCTATTTCTGGTGGTATTTATCATCCCTTTCTGTTTATTTAATACATCCTTTAGAGTTTGGTCTTATTTTTCTATAACTGCCTGCTCTGTATGATTGTGTGGTATACCTGCAAACACTTTACATTATATTAAGCAAAACCGTTTTATTTCTTAGAGCTATATGCTGAAATATTATCTAGCTTTATTTGTCCAGGTATACCATGATTGCCATGACTTTGAGCAAATGTTTGATTACCAAATCAGTCTTTTCTGAACTCAAACGATTGTTCATTGAAAACCTGAAAAGTTATCAATGGTGTGATATACATATTTTCATTTTCCAAATTCTACAAAATGGAACACATCCATCTGCAAGATTTCATTCCTTTGCATACCCTTTGGATTATTTCTTGCAGGAAGTGGTGTTTGGTTTTAGAAAGAAGAAGTAGGACATTTTCCTTATAATTTTCTTGGCTTGTTGCCACCTGATGGAATAGCCTTTGCTATTGACATGATTTTTTTCCCTGAAATTCTCAGGCCTTAAGCACATTTTCCATTAGTAATTGATTGATTTCTGCATTACCTGTGTATGTTATGTATATGGGATGATCCTAATCCTTATTGTTTCTTGTATCTGAATAAATAAAAAAGTCAATTCTGTATTCTCTTGTCATAAATTCAGCAGTTTTAATGTGCAAAACAACTCTTTCTGCATATTGCAAACTGGTAACTATATTAAGAGGTTCTTTAAAACCCTTTAGTACCATGAGACTAGCACATAATGCTGATTTTAGATAGAATCATAAGGGCTTTGATCATCTTTACTTAAATTTCTGATTCATAGCCTGTCTTTCCTGATTTACTTGCATCAGTATAGAGTGTAAGGGCTCCAGTCACTGGTGTTTACCATATGACGTGAGGAAAATCCAGTTAGTTCTCTATATAAGTTGAATTCTCTTGCTTTTGAGAGGGTTGTTGATAATTTCTTCCAAAAATTACTACAAGCTCTTTGCCAGGGTTCATTGTCCTCCCATACTTTGTCATTTTCACTATCTTTAAAGTTAAAATCTGCTGGGTTTTTTGCTGCTAATTGATAAAGTCTCAGTTTTCCTTTAGAATTAGCTCAAGAGCTTTTCCATATAAGATTTTAGAATTTTACTCAGTCTACATGGTAAAAAAAAATATCCATACTGAAATAATATCTTCCCTCTGTATTAAAATTCTCCAAGGGGAATGTTCGGAGGGTAATTTGACCAGAAGGCAGTTAAGATTTGGGTTTACATCACCACATGTATCTTCTGTAATATCTCTTCAATAAAGGCCAATTCTCTCTCAGCTTCTGCTGATAATTGCCTGGGACTATTTAAGTCCTTGTCACTATTTAAGGTTTTATTTAAATTAACCAAGCTAACAGGACTTATCCCAATAGGCTGTAGATAAGAAATATTTCCTAGAATTCTTTGGAAGCCATTAACAGTCTGCAATAATCTGCATTAATTTGTACATTTTAGGGTCTAATTTTTAGTAAACCTAAACTCTATTATGGTTCTTTCTTCCTGTGTTTACCATTGTGTGAAAACTTCATTTATATGTTTACTTACTGCTTCTTCTGTATAATTCATGAATATCTATGGCACGAGAATATCTAAAACCATCCAACTTCCATTTATTCTTATGACTCAATAATCACTATCTCTCATATCCATTTGCTAACATTTAACAAATTTTCATGTTTATAGTATATAAGTAAGGGTGTTAAAATTTAATTACATTCATCTGTATATTTGTATGTGTGACTATGTATTAGAGACCAAGAAACACACACATATATACAGAGAGACAGAAAAGGAGGAGGGAGGAACATACAAACATACAGGAAGAGAGGGAGAGAGAATGAACACACACTACTGGAAGGGTCTGGATATTAGAGGAATACTTTCATAGCCAATATTTTCTATACACTGTTCAGGAACTGGGGATCACCAGGATTGGCTCAAGCACCATTACCCCTGAGACGTCTCATTGGCCAAAAGCAAGGATTTTATAGAAGAGCGCAATAAGTTTTATTAATATATTTAACATGTTTTTATATATTCCATTTATTCTCACATATTTCTAATAACTCAGGAAAGTGAAGGCACTTTGACCAGTTGATAACTACTGGTATTTGAAAACCTACAGATAAATGTGAACCATAATCCTATTATAAGGAGAAATATTAGAGAAATATAGCACTATTAAAAACAAATCGGTTGATAAAAATCTATAGTTTACTTCTGAATTATGTATCTCCCCACCCTAGAATTTAGTATACATTACTTAGATCTGGTTCTCCCTTGATAACTGAAAAATCCGGTTCTACTGCATTTAGCTTGGAAAGTTATAGAAATTTACTTGTGTTTCAATTCATTTTTTTTCTGTTTAGAGAGGAAAAATTTCCTTCAAGAAAAACAAAACAAAGCAACAACAACCAAAAAACCTAACAACAAAAAACATTTTTTTTCAAGTTGAAAACTTCTTAAGATTTGATACTGCTTGCTTTAAATGTTTATGTTTGATTGGCACCTTCTGATATGGTGACCTCTGAAGTGTAGATGATTATGTGCAGTTGAAAACCTCTCAGCCAGGGTTTCTGCTTTTGACAACTGAGAGCACAATCTATTTCTCCCATGATCTCAGGAGTTTCCCACTGAATCCTTGCCAATTAGTCAATAGAAGTCCAGTAAAATAGATGCTTTATACAAATGAATGTGTTTTAGCTAAAAGAATATTTCAATTTATCATTTTGTTTATAAACTTTAAGACCTATCAAATGGCTAAAGAACCTTTTTAGTAAATTCCTTCAGTTGTTTCTGTATTTTTGGTTTTGTATTACAGACAGTGTGATTTATATTTGTATTCTGAATAGATATTTATAAATATAACATTAAGGTGTGCAGCAGAATTTATGTTAACCTTTACAAAGGACTGCAATATTAGGAAAGAAATTCTGCCTGGGAAGATGGAGGTGGTGATGACTATAGAAGTGGTGATGAGAATGTTGTTGGAGATGGTAGAGATGATGACGATGATGATGACGACAAGGAGGTTGGCAATAGTAATAGTGGTGGTGACAGTAGAGGTATTGATAATGAGAATGGTGGTGGTAGTAATGGAGATGCTGCTGCCGAGGACAATGACAGTGGTGATGATGGTGATGGACTGACAGTGCAGGTATTTTAATACAGAACTTGAACATAATATGTAAGTACTTTACCACAGAGACATCCTGAGGCTTAAGTACTTTGTTTTTTCAGCTCTCAAATTGTCACTATATTTCCTTTTTGGTTTCCATCCGAGCTATAATTCCTAAGATATTTTCGATAATTCCTACTCCAAGTTGAAAAATTCAAAGAAGGTGTTACTTAAATATGCATATATATACACAAGCACACTGATACACACATAAGACGAATATTCTTCATATATTGATTCGACTAGTCTGTTTTGACTATTGCCACATTTTCAAAGAAGTGAGCAAGTTGCAGAAAATATGTTTCCATAATGAAAGAGTGGTCTTCTGAGAATTCTTAGTATTGTGGAAATATGAAAACTCTCTTTTTCTACTGCCTTTATTGGATACACATCACAGACAATGTGCAAGGTTCAAAAGAATGAATTACTTTGGTGGACAATATGTTCAAAGACCAGATAGCCCAGACAACTTGAGACGGACTGACTGACTTGTGAAACAGCTTTAGCTTTTAGTAGATTTATTGATATTAAAATCCTCGGAGATCTGAATAAGCATGTGGGTGTGATTTGAATATAAGTTTGTGACATCTTTGAGAAAAGTGAATTATATTGTGTTCTGCTAGCACAGTGAACTAAAATGTACAGCTAAACCACTGACTGCCCACTTCTATAAAACATAAACTTAATAAAAACAATTTAGGCTTAGATATTGATTTAATTGTTTGCCAAAATAAAAGTAAAGCTAAACTAAAGAACATTTTATAGTACTTTGCACAGTAGAATTAATATATATGAAATACAAAAATTTATGAAAGCCATATATATGTGTATATATAATGTATATGTATATACAGAGACAAACAAGAGAGTCAAGCAAAAATTTATATCAGGCCAATTGAAACAAAACATCTGCAGTACATGTGCTGCAAAATAACTGAACCTAACTCATGCAAATAGTTAAAAATTTCGATATAGAAACCAGAAATTCCACACTTTAGTTTTATTAACTGATAAATGATTTATATTTACATTTGTGTTTTCAGATCTCTCTTAAAAATTAGTCTCTTAGGAGATTTTGGATATAAATTTTTGAGGGCACTTTAAATTCTAATTTTACTATATGAATTTTTATTTCAAATTCATTCTGTCATATTCATTTTCCATCATTAGAAATCCTCTACCCAATCATATCCCAATACATTTATATAAAACTAAAACCTTTTCCTAATTGCTACGGAAGTGCTAGTATTTTGAGATTTTTATCTAAATGTGATAGGCAACAGAACTGAACACCTCTTAAATTTAAGATTAATAATCTCTCAGTCTCTATAAGGAAGGCCTTGCTCAATTTTACTTATAAGGAAAGCCTTGCTCAATCTTATTATCTTTTCAGTTAAGTTATAGGAACAGAAATCTCATTTATTTAAACTTTGTTTCTTGTCATTGCTTATACAACTTTAAATACTTGCCTTTCTGAAGCAAAAGCTTACCTACAATCCTCATATAGGATTAATATTTAGAGAAGATTTTTATTAAGACTGACATAAATACTTAGTATTAATTTCTTTGGTTACTTCATTCAAAATATGATTAAACTTTCCTAGGCAAATATAAAATCTCTAGTGTTCAGATAATAGATATTTATTTGTAGAATTTTTGCTGATATTTTGGAACATTTAATAGCAACTTAGGGTGTTTTTTTATCTAAATTTCAATGGAGTTATCATCATCATCATCCCCATCATCACTTCGGCTGTGCACACCACTAATTCTATTAACCTTAAATGAAAGTAAAAGCACCATTTCAGTACCTGGAGACTTCATCCCAGGAGTTGATTGAACCCGTCATGTGGAAAAAGAGAACCTCAACGTGGGACTTAAGTTTTGTGCAGTGCAAGTAAATGAAAGGCCCTAGGCCTGACACTAATCTTGTGGAGTTATAGATTTCTTATTTGGCAGCCTAAACTGCTAAGTTCATTCAGCTTCAGTTATATAAGCCCTGGCCTGAATTCTAATATGAGAACCTTACCAATGAAACAATAGGGATTGTTTATTTTAGATCTTGTATTTTAATTAAAATCAGTGAAAACCAATCAATTGTGTGATTTATACCATTCCCTCAGTTTTTGCCTTCTTTTGTTACACAATTCAAATATTTTATAATTTTTGACAGTTTCATATATTTCCATAATGAATTTTATTCATTTTCGCTCCTGATTTTCCCCTTTTCTCCCATCACCCTGTGAAAATTTTCTTCCCAGCATGGTTCTTACCGGGCCTTGATGGGTAAGAGATTATTTACTGAAGCAAAGTGGGTACAGCACTGAATGCAAGGATACTGTGCTCCACAGCAGCTATGGGCACTCAGCAAATTAGTCATAAGCACAATATACAGGGATGACTGTATACATAAGATTATTGTCCCAATTATCTTGGTGTTCAAATTAGATGTGAATTGAAATGAAATAATTAATTCATAGAATTAAGTAGCTGGTTGTATTCTGAACTTTACCTTGGAAAAGCCATTTTTTATTTTAATATAATAATTTGATGATTTCTAGCAATTTACAAATACAGCTAGATTAATTTCATCATCTGTAGAAAGTGAACACTTTTATACCTACATAAAAGGTGTCAGGTGATGGCAATCATCCAATTACTTGGAAAATAGTATTTATTTGTGTTCCTTCTGAATTTTGATACAATTTTTACTCATTATTCAACATTTTATTTCCCATTCTTGAGCCAAATATCTTGTTATTCCTTGTTTTCCCACCTTTTATTCGTGAAAATTCTCAGGTGGTGCCCAATGGAGGCAGACATCGCCAGAGGCTGAGAGGTTATTGATTTGATAGCTGTTGTTTTTGGAGCAGTGTGAGCTTGGCACTTCCACCGACCTTTTGCAGCCAACCCTTCTTGGCTCACTAAACAAAGTAAACTCCCAGGCCAATATGAGAGGCCTGCTGAGTGAAATAAATCACTCAAAATGGCACAGAAGCAAGAGTTCTTTTTCATTTCCTGGTCTCAAAGTGTGTTGATCTTTCCCCACCAAACATGTACTCTACCTTGCTCTGTAAGTGACAGAGGCTCTTTAGAGGGTAGAGTAGGGAATTAAAAAAAATCACACTGCGATTTTTTGGGCAAGAAGATAATGTCAAAGAAGAAGAATTCTAAAAGACTTTCTCTTTCTTCCTTTTCTTTTTTTCCCTTTCTTTCTGTCTTTCTTTCTTCTTTCTTCCTTCCTTCTTTCTTTCTTTCTTTCTTTCTTTCTTTCTTTCTTTCTTTCTTTCTTTCTTTCTTTCTTTCTTTCTTTCTTTCTTTCTTTCTTTCTTTCTTTCTTGACAGGATTTCTCTATGTAACAGTCCTAGCTGTCCTGAAATTTACTCTGTAGACCAGGCTGGCATCAAACTTACAGAGATCCTCTTTCCT
Organism: Ondatra zibethicus; assembly: GCA_004026605.1. Lineage (NCBI taxonomy): Eukaryota > Metazoa > Chordata > Mammalia > Rodentia > Cricetidae > Ondatra > Ondatra zibethicus. The sequence goes on along the minus strand of PVIU01013138.1, from coordinate 23,660 downwards.
CTGCATCCTGAGTGCTGTGATTAAAGACAAGTGCTATCACCATCTGGCTAATGATACTCCTTTTAATTTAACTCACAATTCATCTATACCACAGTGAGTAAAGATATATGGTAACTTCTGGAACATCACTTTCCTTTTAAAAGGTATAGTAATTAATGTGCATTAGAATTATGAATACCAAAAGCCCAACTACTTTCTAACTTAATAATTATTAAATAAATAATATTAAAAATATTATTTTAAATTATTTGATATTTTTACTCTGTCCTGAGTATTATTAGAGCATAAATATTTCTTTAAGCATTCGCTTGTGTTTTTATACTTCCACTCATTAGAAAAATCCTGTATTTCTTAAAGAGCATACAATCCTTGCCAGCATTGCTAATCACAGTGCACTTCTGTGTGCACCATGCTCTGAGAGAGAAAGGGCTGTCTCAAAAGAAAGCTTGAATGTAATTTGAGGATAAAGTACCAGTTCAGCATGAGCAAGATCTTTATTTCTACATCTACTCAAGAAAAAATGTTGTTTTTATATGTACAACCTTATTTCTAAATAGACCCAGATGTAGAACGAATAATAAAAACCCAGAGATAGATATTGGGGCTCAAGCTAGGATCCGAAAAGCAAAGCAGCCAAGTCACAGAGGAGTTCTAACCTCTACCAAGACTGAGACAAACAAAGGGGCAATCCTGTCCTCAGCCTGACTGCAGACTGCAGTCCTCTCCACCAAACCTCAGGCTGCAGTGAGCTCTTGTCTTCTGCCTGTATACCTGTCTCCATGGTCCTAATGCAGGGATTAAACATGTGCGACTTCTAAGTGTTGAGATCACTTTTGTGTGAATTCTATTTCTCTTTTAGGCAAATTCAATCTCCTGTATCCAGGGTGGCCTTGAGTTTTGGGAGTAAAGGTGTGTGCTACCACTCCCTGGCCTCAAGTGGCTTAGCTCTGCATTCTGACATTCAGGCAAGTTTTATTTATTAAAACACAAATAAAATACAACTATATTTCCCTTTTGTCTAAAATAAAAAAAGAAGGGTATAACTAATATAAGAAAAACTGCATACAGTAAGTACAATAACTATATGGAGCACAAGTTATAATAGGTCTTAATATTAAGATTTCAGAGTCAGATTTAGGGGAAAATATTGAATGATCAGAGAGATGAAGGAGCCAACCACTGCCACCTTACCTCTCAACTTTCCAGCTAAAAAGAGACTGTGCTCTTGTTTCCTCCCGCCTTATCACTTCTCTCTTCCCAGCCATATCACTTCCTGTCTGTCTGTACAGACCTCCAGACCTCTGTGGTTGGCTAGTGGTTAGCTCTGCCCTCTGATCTTCAGGAAAGCTTTATTTGTACAAACAAGATATCCCCCAAAACTCCTATCTTCATTAAAGTGCATTAAAACTCTATCAAGTTGACCTATTATATTTTAATTATTTTGAGGTCTGAATTACAACTCAATAGTAAAATTTGTACTTAACATGTAGGAGTTCATGAATTTAATGGCCATGACAACTATAAGTAAGGCAAATAAATAAATATATAAATTTTAATTTTTCTTGGACTATATAAATATCTCTATTAGTTTCAAAAAATTCTAAACTTCTAACATCATCAATTAGGCTAACAATTGGCCTGTGTCATGAGTATAACAACTGAAGTACTCGATATTTGAAAGAGAAAAAGAACTGCATGTCTTGGTTGAAGACAATAGTCATAATATTTATTTCCCACTAATGTAGTAGCAATAATAAACCCCTCAGTGTCTCTTCAAAATTCATTGACTATTATCCTATATGGTATTTCAAAACATTGATATAAATACTGACACAAGATAATATAATTGTATTTGGAAATTATTATAAAATCCATTTATGCCATGTGAATAGTTCTTTTTATGCTCAGCTGTTCATCTTTATTTTTGTTGTTATCTCTAACTCATTGTTGCCAGTCTGGGGATCTCTCCAGACAATTATCTGTTTAACTATTTTGGAAGATAATGGGCTTTATGTTATCCTGAAATAAAAGAAAAAACATAGACCCTTATGTACAGAAAATGCATTTGCAATACTAATAAGTATATTTATGACATAATTTCATAACCAGAACCCTACACTTTTCAACTGTACTTTTGGGACTGAAGAAACGGATCAATGGTTATGTGTTGTAGAGCTGTCTAGTATACCAGTTTATGAAATTTTATAATGTGAGTCATGGGATATGCAGAGATAAAGCAGAAAATGTACTTGAATTTATGAAAAGCCTCATATCATGTTTTATTTTTAATATATATATATAATTATTATTTTCTTATACCTTTACATATATGTCTATGTGCAGTGCTCAAGGGACATTTCAACATCTTAGCACAAGATGATCAGTAGCATTGTTTGCTTAAATTGGACACAATGATTCCATCAGTCAATATTTTCTTCTTTTCTTTACATTAGAAATTATTATCCTCTACATAACAAAAAAAATTGCCAATCATTCTACCCTGATTTGATGATCATCCAACTGTTGCCACTTCTCATGAGAACATACCTTCTTATTCAGTCACTGAGATACACAACTATAATTCACTATAGGAACCTGAAATAATAGCTACTCATGATACTGAAACTGATCTTAGGATCTATAAATTTTTAAATCTTTTATTTACTTAAGTGAAATCAAATGATAGACTTTTGCTGAGATGTGGTTAGCTGAAATTTTAGTTGCTTAGCCATTTAAGAGAATAGAAAATTGCAGACACTTAGGGCAATGTACCCTTGTGACCTGGCAATGTATGGTGATACACGAGATCAACAGTTTTACAAAGAGGCTCAGCGGTTACAACATGAGTATCCAAGGGATGCTGTACGGACTTTTATGACTCAGATTCAGACATCATATAATCATTTTTATTTTACCCTACTGGTCGAAGCAGTCTCATGCCCACACTGATTCAAGAAGAGGAAATATAGACACCATCACACAGTTTCATATGTCCCCAAAAATTAAGAGTGGAAGTTTTCAATATCATCACAATCTGTGTTTTATTTACTTTCTACATGAATGCTTATACTCACCCAGATAACATTCATTTAAATTAAGCCCCTTATAATAAAAACCAGGTTCCTGTCATACCTACACATTAAAAAGTAATATATTAAATTAAAAGGAAATTACATAAATTTACATGTAGATTGTGATATTTATTAAACCATACATATGCATATATACATCCCAATACTCTTGAAACAAATGGACAAATATATACTTTCACAACTATTATTTATAGACTAGACAACTTGGTATAGTGAATAAAATACAAAAATACTTAATAAACTATCGAGTCTTTTACTGCCTATATTTATAAGACTCTTATAAATTAAAATTCTTATATACTAATAAAACATTTGTACAACAAATACTGTTGAAAATTTTACATTTCCATAGAATGTCACAATACAAGCTCAATTGTAAATTTGACAGCAGTTCTTCTACAATATAAATTAAAATGATTTTCCCTCTAACATCATTAAAACAATCATTAATAAAAAAATAGGTTATTCCACACTGTGCACTATTCATCTCAATGAAGGCTGGAAACATGCCTAAGACTTAAATACTTGAGAATTCACTACAATTTTATTCAAATTTTTATCTGGGAATATAGGATTAATTACTAAATTTAATAAATTTTGAACAATTTGAAAGCATGCAGTGTTAATATTCACAGCTTCATTTTTGAACACTATTATTTTGTTCCAAATTTATCTTGACTTTCATTCATTTCATTGTGAGCTTTTTAAAAAAAGTTCAGTGGTATATTTCAAATATAAATGATCACCAACATCTCTGAAAAGGAGTAGGAAATCTAACAATCACTGAAGCAGTACCTTATACAAAATAACAACATCAAATTACTATATGTTATGTTTTAATGCAGTGGTATAACACACCAGAAAACGTTTCTTTAAGAAAACAGAGTGTTCAGATTTTGCTTTCATCATTATTTTCTAACAAAATGTATTCTTTTCTTGTTATATAATAGTTGGATTTGGATGAGATGCCGTACTGATAGTATTTGCCCACAAAGTCATCTCTTCCAAGTCATTACGTGGCTCATTATTTCAGGGCTTATGCAGTTTCCACTGTCATTTCCAGTGTGGACAAAGATAGTCCTGGTGGAAGACAGGTAGTTGAGAGTAAATTATGGAGCTGGACTTTTCTCTGTTGTAGCTGTGCTGAATGATCAGAATAATCCATTTGTCTTTCAGATTCCCACTGGGCCACCCCAAGTGTTATAGGTCTTGATCTGAGTACAACTGTGGAGTGATTCCCATAGCACAGTTGCAAAATGACACACAAAGTGTTAGCCATATACATGTTCTACTCTGTGGATTTTAAACTTTTATGTCAGCTATAAGACAAGTGGAAAATCTCAATGTGTACTGACTGCACATCCTCAAAAATACCATTTTAAATCATTTCAAATAGCCATTGTTACTCTGATAGTCCTGCCTTTATCTCTTAAGTTAGGTTCCCAATTTAGTGTATTTATTTATTATAATTAAAGTTGATCCTTTTTTGTTAATGTTCGTGCTTTAGCAGTCTCTCCAGCTCTAGATCTAAGTAGAATAACCACAGCTTTAGGGGGAATCCTTTCACTCTGTGACCTTGTTATCCTGTTCCTTTCTCCATGGTTTTCCATATTCTTTCCCTTATTCTCTCACTTTCTTTTCTCCCCAGTAAGGAAACAATGTTGCCATATGCCCTGTAAACTTATCAGGGTTTCTGTAGAGAAAAATAAACATTGGTATAGTATTTTATAAACTGTAAATAATTATTCACATATTAGAGAATATTAGTACATCATTTCCTATTATTGTTCTTTATCTGTTCTGCACTCTGACATTTTATTTCCTATGGTGGTTGTGCAGTTTGTGTGCAGGTGTATTTGTGTGTGTGCACATGTGTGTGTGCAGGGCTAATGTATACATGTGAGTGCATGTACTTGGAAACCAGAGGACAATCACAAACGTAACATTCATCCCTTTTGGGTGAGGAGGCTTGCATTGGTCTAGAGCTCAGTGCTTATGATAGGCTGGTTGGCGAATGATTCTCAGGATTTTCCTGTTTCTTTCTGGTATTTTGAGAGGACAGTTTTAATCCAAGAAAGTTACTGACAGAACTCCCATTCTAGGCCATCACACTGACTTGTGTAAATGTTTAAATGCTTTAAACGTTGTCTTACAAAATACCTGATTACTTAGTTTATAGGAGAATCTCATATCTGTCTCTAATTCAACCACATATAGCTATTATCTCACAATTTTGGGTTGTTCTGTGCATCATCTTCTCAGTCCCATGAAACCTGGAAAGAAACTCTTACTTACTGCTTAGAGATGAAATTCTGCTTAATACACTGTCTTACCTGGTTTGTATTATCCTTGCTTGGATCACAGTGTCTAAAATAGAGGTTCTCAACCTTAACAATGCTGTGATCCTTTAATGCAGTTCCTCATGTTGTGAGGAACCACAACTATAAAATTATTTCCATTGTTACTTCATAACTGTAAGTTTCCTACTGTTACAAATAATAATATAGATATTTGTTTTCTGGTGGTCTTCTGCAACCTATCTGACAATGACATTTGATCCCCAAAGGATCATGACTAACAGACTGAGAAGCACTGGTCTAAAAGATTATCATCAAATTTTATTCCATGTCTTCCATATGTTTATTTTAACCATGAAATATCCATAATTGCTCATTTCCATTTATTATGTACACTTTAGGGTTTTTGGTTTTATTACATTTAGAATTTTATTCCTTTGATATTTACTTTACTTTATATACTTTTCATAGTAGTTGTTGGATTTTTTTCAGTTATTTTGTACCAGTGTCAGATATGGTACTCTGTAAACACTGTTGATAGTAATTAGATGTATGTCAAAATTTCAAAAGGGAAAAGAGATATAAGAGAACTCAAAAGAAAAACACTAATATCAGGTAGGTGTTAGCAAAAGCAGGAAGCTGCTACCCTCCTGTGGGTTAGAGAAATAATGAGCACAGGTTCCACACTGGTAAATCATAATTCAAACACTGAACAGTGTAAAATAGTCTTTAACTTTAAATGGAAGGTCCCTAGACAGTGAGAGGGTATGCGTTAATGAAGATAGTAAAAGAGATTTTAGTATAACCACAGACAAAATTGCAGTCATCAAGTATACTTGATGGCAATAGAGTAGACAACCTAGCCATTTTTAAATGTTTAAAGAACATTAATTGAAATATACAAATGTGTATATGCACACACCCACACAAATATGTCCACATCCTTCCTACTGAGGAAAGTTAGGAAATTACTATTGATTTTTTCTATGCAAAGTATTAATTTCTACTAATATATGCTGTCTCTAAATACAGGTTATCTTGAAAAATTATATGTGTATTGTCTTGAATAGAACTCTGGAACATTCACCAATAGGAAGACTTGAAGCTAAAGGTAAATTTGCATAATGGAGGATAAATTACATAAATTCAGATTTGTTGCCTTCTTTAAGGGAAAAAGTAGTACACATGGGAAGAGGTCCTCTGAAAGTCTTCATGCTGTGGAAAATTAAAAAATAAGATCATCCAGATTCTTTCACAAAAGGCAGTTTCACCAGCAAATTCATTGGTGCACTTATTTATGCATTTGTGTCTACAAAGCCAAGCTGTCAAGGAGAGCTACTGTTGTAAACCACTATAGTAAGGAGAGACATACATCAGTATAAGGGAAGCTATCAATGTGCAAGAAATGTTTATAAGCTGCAAGAACAGCCAGTGACATTTGCAAGCTCTGGAGATACAGAGATCTTTACAGAGAGAAACAAAGAGATTTACCATGAAAAAGATATTTAGGTAATAGAAATTGTGGAGAGAAGAGTTTAGAGACCTAAGCTTGCCAGACAAGATAGAGTCAATGAAGAAGTGGACTTTGACCACAGAGTGGGATCCCAATGTCAGACCCTTATGTTTTCTACCATAATGCAAAATAGCTTCTTCCTTTGGCTATGCCTCAGAGATTTTCTAGGTTTTTCAATTTTATGATCAATTCATGTCTTAGTGACAGAAATAGGTTCATCTCTCAACATGAAAAAAAAATGGAATATTTGGAAATAAACAGTATGTGAAGCTCAGTCAAGGGAAGAGAAAATATTAGAGAAGCATTCCAATGATTGAATTCTTCAGGGTTAGCATCACATATTATCAAATTTGTAAGGTGTAAATTAAAGTTTCTGTCCCACGCAATCCCACAGCCATTTAGTAACAAATAAACACACAGAGGTTTATATTAAAAATCAACTGTTTGACCTATTGCTCAGGTTAGTTCTTAACTAGTTCTTACAACTTAAATTAACCCACAGTTCTTGTCTATGTTCAGTCACGTGACCTTGGTTCCTTTTCTCAGTGAGACATTCTCATCTTGCTTCCTTTGCATCTGGCTGATGACTGTGTCTCTGCCTTTCCTTTTCCCAGAATTCTCCTAGTCTGGTTGCCATGCCTAGACTTCCTGCCTGGCTACTGTTCAATCAGCATTTTATTAAACCAATGTCAATGACAAATCTTTAGTGTATAAGAGCATACTTGTCTCAAACAAACACACAAGCAAAAGCAATTTATCAACGTTCATACAAAATAACACTTGCACAGTTTGAAAATATATTAATAGTACACACTGTGAAAAATGTTGTGAAGAACCCTCAATAAACTAAAACAGAAATCATCATAGGAGTTACTCCAAGGTCTTTTATATTATTTGGAAAGATTGTGAAAGGTGTTTTACTGATTTCTTTCTCAATCCACTTGGAGTGTGTGTATAGGAAGGCTACTTACTTCTAGGAGTTGAATTTTTATCCAGCTACCTTGCTGAAAGTGTTTATCAGCTCCAGACATTTCCCTGTGGAATTTTTAGGATCACTCATGTATGCTATCATATCATCTGCAAATAAAGATATTTTGACTTTTTTCTTTCTAGTTTATATATGTTTGAACTCCTTCAGTTGTCTTACAACTCTAGATAAGAGTTCAAGTATTATGTTGAATAGATATGGAGAGAGAAGACAACCTTTTCCTCTTCCTGATTTTATTGAAATGTTTTTAGTTTCTATCCATGTAAGTTGATGTTGGAAACTGCCTTTATGATGTTTAGGTACATTCCTTGTATGCCTAATCTCTTCAGAACTTTCACAATGAAGGAGTGTTAGATATTGTGAAAGAGCTTTTCTGAATCTAATAAGATGATCATGTGGATTTTGTTTTTCAGTTTGTTTAGATAGTGTGTTACATTTGCAAATTTTTGTATGTTGAACCATCACTGCACCTCTAGGATGAAGTCTATTTGAACATGGTGTATTACCTATTACCTAGGTTTGATTTGCAAGCATCTTATTTAATATTTTTGCATGTGTATTCATAATGAAAATTAGTTTAAGAGCCAGAGGAGATGGAGGACACCAGGAAAACAATACCTTCTAAATGAACATGAGAGAAGCTCATATGAACTCACAGAGACCGAGGCAGCCTACACAGGACCTGCAGTGTCTGCATCATATTCCCTCTGTCACACTTTAGCTCTCTATGAGGCTCATCACTGGAGAGCATGTTCTCATTCCGACTCTTGAATATATCTATGCAAGATGCTCATGTATATACACATATGCCAGTTAATTATTAGTGGGATATATTATTTAACTTTTCCTAATGCTCTATTTCCGTAAGAATTACTCTCACTTTGAGACCACAATAATTGATTATTGTACTAGCATCAAATAATACTATCAAACTTTCTAATTTTTCCCAAAATTAAGAATAAAATTCTTCACCATACCTGTTTCTGTGTGTCTCTCTTTGTATCTCAGTCACTCACTCTCTTTTCCTCTCTCCAACTCACTCTCTTCTTTTTCTCTATCTCCCTCTCCCCTTTTCTCTTCCCCCTCTCTTTACTTTTCTTTGGAATATTAAATACTATATCTTCTCATGTGCCTGTTCTTCCAGTGATTTTTCTTTTTCAGTAAATTAACTATTTGCCATATGATACAGTGGATTCAGAATGGCTGGGCAATATGAAGCTTTAATTAGAATTTTAAAAATACGATGATATGTATACACATGACTATTACGGAGAATATCATTTAAACCTACGCAAAATTTACAACGATTTGACGTATAGGATTTAAGATTCACGTTAGCCCTGTTTGAGTTCCAGAAGTCTTCCTTTTCTACCTCTAGTAATCTTCAGCCCTCTCTTTTCATTTGTAAGCAAAATTTTATCTCAAAGGTTAATGGCTCTCTTGTTCCCAATTAGATGCAATTTATATCTTTGAGCTGTGTATTTTGTTTAAATATGTCACATCTTATGATGCCTATAAGTGAAATATATTTTTGGAAAAACAAGACATCATTATTAATTACCGTACAAAAACTTCCTTATGTAATGCTAAGCAGAGGTCATGAAGGTTTTGTTAAAAATAGTGCACATTTAATGTGTGATATTGTTGTTTGAGCAACAATTTTAGCACTTAGTAAATGTTGCCAGTGTCTTCTACAGAAGTACATTTTCCTCTGTTATCTTAATAAATATTTTTTTTTACTACTGGATTATTTTTTGGTAAGAGTTTGTTAACAATTTATCTTATTGACCTCTAATTAAGCGCAAAAAACTTACACTTGGAAACTTTCCTCCCTTCACACATTTGAAGTAAATTAAAGCAAGATTATTGAAATGGAAATCACGTTTCTGTTTAAAATCCATCATGTGATAGATATGAGATATCTAATTACCAAATGAAGTATTTACAGTATTTCACAATATAGTCATCTTAGAACTCGTTTGAAAATTTAAATCATTTTATTTAGTAAAATTATTCTACAACTTATATTGCCCTTTAGTTAAACTGTATTAAGGACATTTGGGTAAAGAACATTAACTTCATTTATGATTAGTGTTTTGTTTTCTTATTAAGCTGTGGTTTTACTATAATTCCATTCCATTGTCAACCACACAGTCACCTTTCCTATTTATCATTTTCATTTATTTTCTGTCCTGTGTACATAAAGCTTTATTATGAGATATATATGTATGCACATGGGTTTATACATATAGGAATAGAGAAATTAACAGAATTCAGATTAATAAAATGTTAATGTTTGAGTTTGGTAGAAAACAAAATAAGTGTCAGGTATAGACATAGATAGCTCACAAGCTAATTATTAGTGAAATTTATGATGAAAGACAGGATAATATAAAACTGTGGGTAGGGCACATGCTTCAAGTTAGAGTGATGTCACTTGGAATTCTTACTTACAACATTGCCTAGTTAAGAAAATTGGTTTACTTATGAATCTGTGTTCTGACCTTCAATGTGTGCATTGGCTTTAATGCATAGATGTTCTAAAAATGAAATTATAGTCCCCAAAGGATCAAAACTGCTCTTACAGTACCGTAAATGCATTGTACCTGATGGACATGATGGCAGTGTTGGATGCATTTTGCAAAGAATTTAACTATGTTTTGTTTTGAAAAACAAGCTCCTACAATGTATGTAATTTTATCAAATTAAAAGCCAGTAATAATTAGTAAACACATTTCTTTTTTTAAAGCATCACTCTCTAATGAGTTCTCACAGAACCAGTGACATTACACAGAGGATTTATTGTTCATTATGATAAACCCTTCTTATAGCCTAATGGCTATTATATTGCAGTTTCCCAAGAGATAGTGAAAGTAAACTTGCAAGGAACACATTTATTGAGTAAATTATTTTTCAAATATATCTATTAACAGATTTATTATCTCTAGAGATAATAATTATATATGTGAAACCATGGCTTGTACACTATTTTGTCCCCACACCATGTGGGTGTGTATACATAATCAAATGACTGTGTAGTTTTGAAACCAAATATTTCTGATAATAATTGAAAGTGAAACTAGTTTTGGCCATCCTGCAAATAATGCCAAGATATTCATTTAAGTGTGATCTAAAATGACTAAAGTAAGGCTAACAATATTCACTTTGTATTTATACAAACATCATTTTGTAAAAATTATAAGACCTGCATCTCCCCATCCCCTAGCTGTCATCATCAAATGCTCCTTACGCAGTCAGTATTCCATTCTCCTTGTTGCCGTTTTCCTCTTGTGCAGGAACAAAAAACATTAAAAAAAAAAAACTTAAACAGCATTTATGTCAGAGTAGTGTGGTATACTCAAAAATGCAAGTAAAGCCTTTGGACTTCCTAGACGTGTAAGTTCTGTGAACCACTGAACTCCCCTCAAAGAGAGGATAATGGGATTTGACCTCATCTCTATTCCCAAGGTCTGTTGTCATTGCTTGGAAACAACACAAGTGCTTTGTAGGTACCAAATGTCACTGAAGTCATTTTCAGTGCCGGATGAACATAAAACCATACTGCCATTTAGAGAATGATTAAATGGCATGGGCTGTTCTAGAGAAGGGAAAGGAAATATACATTCTAGAAAACACTGGGACTGAAAAATTATTTTAGCTCAAAGAGAGAGGCATGAATCTTCCTGGGAAAGAAGGGCATCCCAGGTGGAAGGGGGCGAGCAGATGGGAACAGGAAGGATCAGGTGATGTTGAGGAAGGAGGGAGAAAGTACTTAGAGAGACAACTACAATTTGGGGGTATCTCAGGGAGGATATAGAAACCTAGTGAAAAGGAAACTCCCAAGAATCTATCAGGGTGACCCCAGCCCAGATACCTAGTAATGGGAGATATAGAGCCTAAAATGACGACTTACTGTATCCAGGCAAGATTTCCAGTATAGGGATTGAGATACCAACCCAGCCATATAAATCTTGACCTACAATTTGTCCTAGCAACAAGATGTGCTGGTAAAAGTGGCACAGAATTATGGGATTGGCATAACAATGACTGGTCCAGCTTGGGACCTATACCATGAGAGAGAACCCATCCGTGACACTTCCTCAATATTCAGGACCCAGAGACTTAGGATAGAACCAAACATGACTACCTAAAGAAAACAAAAGAAATCAATAAAATTATTCTTAATGATATTCTGCTAGATGACTCTAGATTGGTGCCTAGTCTTATTGCCGTCAAAGCATCTTCATCCAGCAACTGAAGGAAACAGATGCAGAGACCCACAGGTAAACATCTGGCCGAGTTCAGGATAGCCTGTGAAGAGGGGAATGAAGAATTGTGGGAACCAGAGGGGTCAAGTAGACCATAAAAAAACCCCACAGAATTAACTAATCACAGCTCACAGAGACTGAAGTAACCACCAGGGAGTCAGCATGAGACTGACTTAGGCCCTTTGAATATATGTTACAGTTATGTTGGTTGGTCTTCTTCTGTGACTCCTAATAGCGGGAAAGAAACTAGCTCTGACTCTTTTGCTGGTTTTGGGGACCCTTTTGTTCATACTGGGTTGCCTCATTCAGTCTCAGTATGAGGGGAGGTACTTAGTCTTACTGCAACTTGATATGCCATGTTTGGTTGATATCCATGATAGGAAGCCTACCCATTTTGGAAGAGAAAGGAGAAGATTTGCAAGGCAGGAAACAGAAGGGAGGTGGTGGGGAGCAAGTGCCAGGGAAGGAGGTAGGGGATGTATTATTATTATTATTATTATTATTATTATTATTATTATCACTATCTTTATAGAGGTAGCTGGAATAGTAATAATAAATTTATGAGGACTGAGGAAGTGTTGGCACCTACACTGGTCCTGTTTGAAGAGGATGGGTATTCAAAGAATAAACATGAACGTAATTTTATTGTGAAAAGTGGTCAAGATAATGGATTCTGGAGCCCTGCATCCAGTGCTTTCAGCACTGTGTCCTCAAGTTCACACTTGCTGTGTGAACTTAGACACAATGATAGCCCTCAATCTTTCTTTATACAAAATGAAAATAGTATCTTATACAGATTGATAACACATAAAACAGTGTCTCCCTAATATAAATTGCGCATATGTTTTCGTTAAATGAACATGTACTGAGGACTATTGCTGTAGGAAAATGCTTGTTCATTTCCCAGCTGCCCAGACTCCTGAAATAATCACACAGGAGCCATATTATTTGCAATATTGTTTGGTCAATAGCTTAAGCATATTTCTGGCTAACTCATATCTTAAATTAGCCCATCTCCATGGATCTTTGTATCGCCACAAGGCTGTGGCTTACTGGGTAAAGTTCTGGCATCTGTCTCCAGTGGGGCTACATGGCTTCTCCAAACTCTGCCTTTCTTTTCCCAGCATTCAGTTTAGTTTTCCCCACCTAGCTCTACTCTTTTGCACTATCACAAGCCAAGACAGTTTTTTCATAACCAATGGTATTCACAGCATACAGAGGGGAATCCCACATCACACTATGATATATTTTCATATATTATATGGTTTAGTCATTCAAAATTTTCTTTAGGAAGTATAGATCCCCTCTAAATGCTACTAGAGTACTTTGTGCTTTGGAGATATTTAGTACATTTTATTAATTTATAGAATTTCTTTTAAGTTTAGGTAGTTTTGAGTATGTAGTCTATTGTCTTTAAATCTCATATAAAGAGCCCTGGGTGTCTGCTTTTCATTTAAAACTTCTGAGTGGACACCCATCTTTTCTATATCAATGCAAAATAATGGGATATCAGGGTGAATGGTCAAGATAGTCCAGATAATTAGAGTCTGAGTGTGACAAGAGAAGAGGGTACCATAGTTTATATAGATCTGAATATTACAGTCATCTCCTTCCTATAGGCATTTTAGACATGTTTGCTAATTCCTGACCTTCTGGCCATAATGTCTGAAACATATATTCTAGTCACGCCTTCCTGTCTGTAATGATTTGATTAGCATTTTTTCTCACACACACAGAAGTTGAGGCGCCCCCATTTCAAATGACATCAGTAGCAGTTTCACAACAGCTGTCATGGCAGTAAAATATTAGGAGATCAGGTTTTTGTGAATGGAGTTTCTGAAAGCATTCTCTGTGAGAACATCAGAGAAATAACTGTCTCTTATTGCCTCAGGCATGTTCTCACCAATCCAATTTTAAAGGAGAAACACAACATGGAGCGAAGGGGTAATAACAGCTGTGTTTCAGGAATAAGGTGAAAATGTTAGGTGATTTAAGGAGAGTCTATAGATTAGATAGTTTTCAAATTTATTTTTTAGTGAGGGATCAAGGTGAATGGGACATGATAAGGAAAAGTGGGAGGAATATGAGAGTATATTAACAGGTATAAGCCAAGCCACAAAACAAAATATGCAGCCATTAAAAAAATCACAAAATAAATAAAATGAATGGCTGCTTAGATAAAGTTACAAAAGATAACATTTCATATATCTGGCACTATTTCTGATTTCATGTAAGGGAAGTCTTTATGATTAATAATTTCTAGAATGCTAAAGTAAGGAGAAATACTCTCACAACTCAGATAAGTTTCCTGTATTAAACATGAGAATTTAGCATTAAATTGCCCTTTGTGTAGGCAGATCACTATCTGTTTTAAAAGGTTAAGAGCTTTATTTGTTAGCCAGGTGTGGGGGCCCACACCTTTAATCAAATGCTCCAAATCAGAGGCAGGCAAATCTCTGTGAGTAGAAAGCCATCCTGGTCTACAGAGGGAGTTCCAGGACAGTCAGGGCTACAGAAAGAAATCCTGTCTCAAAAACAGAAACAAAAAAGGGTGGGCATGAATGTAAGGAAAATACTAGTTATTTTTCTAGTTCTTGTTACAAGATATTTCCAGAAATGTTTTAACAAAGTTTTCTTTGGCTCATGATTTTAGCCCACCATAGTAAGAAAGTTATGTCTAAAAGGTTCATGGTGGCAATAATAACTGGTTACTTAAATAGTAGCAGGCAGGAAGCAGAAAACATTACCCAAAAGACCTAAATACTAATTCTATATGTCCCTACTCACCTACTTCCTCCAACATGGTCCAATATCCTAAAGACTATACAATTTCTCATGATATGTCTGTCACTTGGGGACCATGGTAAACATGTCAAGCTGCAAAGATATTTCACATTCAAACCTTAACAATCTTAAGATTTGATGATGTGAAGTAGCAAGACATGTTATATTTAGACAATAAACTTTATACATTTACCTATATAAACTAAGAAAACCTAGCAAGCATCCCTTTAATACGTAATGCTGCTTTAGGACTAGCCATTTGTGGGCTCATCTGTTTCCAGCCTAATCTTCAAAAGTACTACCTCTAGGTGTACTGATCATGATGCCACTTGCTTCCTGTCTTAGCAGTGCTTCAGCATGTAGAGGAAAAAGGAAAGAGAGAAGGTCCCTGGGTGTCCCTTGGACACTAAGCCTCTACTCAAGGTTTCTAGTCACTTTGGATTCTGAATTTACTACACACCCATATACAACTGCCTTACACAACATTTTGTATAGGAAGCCTGGAATGTGGAAGGCTAGAGAGGAGTGGGTAGAGAATGGATGATCAGATATTTTAATTGTGATGATCTTTTCTAGACAAGGACTTTATGTCACATATAAGGAAGGAAATCTCAAAAATATTGTCTCTTTCATACTGGCTATAACTTTCCTTATTATGAACTTCTGTTACATAGCTGTTGTGGTGGTTTGAAAGCAAATGGTCCTTATAAGTCCATAGGGAATGGCATTATTTGGAGATGTGGCCTATTGGAGGGAATGTTTCACCAGGGGCATGCTTTGAAGTTTCAGAAGCTCAGGTTAGAGCCAGTGGTGCTCTCTTTTCCTCCTGCTTGTGAATCTAGCTGTAAAATTCTCAGGTACTTCTCAAGCACCATGTCTGCCTGCATGGTGCCGTGCTCCTGCCTTGAAGATAATGGATTAAACCTCTGAACTGTAAGACAGCCCTAATTAAATGCTTTCCTTTATAAGAGTTGCCATGGCCATGGTGTCTCTTCACAGCAACAGAAATCCTAATTAAGGCAGCGGTCTATTAGTGCTTTAGCTCATTAAGAATTTTAAATTTAGAGTGCATGGTATAACTTGTGTATGCCCTAGTATATTTCCTTACATGTATCAACTATTCACTAAAATTAAATGAAATCCAAAACATAGTTCACTTCTCATCAGCGTTAAGTGATATTAAAAAACAAATAAATTACAGCATAGATTTTTTATCTGTATCCATTGAATATTGAGATATTTTGACATCATTTTTACTTGCATTCATAAAAACTTGTTTTCAAGTGAAGTCTGATTGATCTTCCAAGGGATCTTTAATATGACTGCACACTCCCTAAGCAATTTCACTATTAGCACTTGAATCAGTTAGTTTAAGGTGTTAATCCATGTTAAATTAAAATTAATTTCACTTTGAACTTTTAATACCTCTTGAGACATTGCTAGTAATAAACCCAAGATCATTTCTTAAAGCAAAGTTTGACACAAAATATGTGCAGAAAGTATTTGACATCCAGCAGAAGAGAGAAAAGTACTGCATGCTGCAGGTAAATGATGATATTATGAAGGCTGAATTTTTATATCACTTTCAAGCATTATGCTTTCAATGAAAACAGTTAGAGCCTGATTATATACCTGTATACCACCCTAATATTTATTACCTCATATAAATCTGAATAATGAAAATGGCATATATAATGGGAGAGAATTTTAAGTAGGGGAGTGGGATGGGAGAGTTGGGAAGATAAGGGGTAAAGAGGGAAGGCAATAATGCCTAAGATGTTTGAAAAATCTGTATAAGTTTTGTATATTTGGAATTTAATTATAGCTGCCTTATATAGGCAATGCTACTCCTGTGAGAAGCCGTAGGTTAGCAAATGAAAAGCCCATTGGTAGGTATGGGATATCTCTACTGTCACAAAATTGTTGATTGGGTTGTTCAACAATTATAAAAGATATTATCACTGCTCTTGCTCTTGGTTGCTGCCCAGAAACTGGTGTAGAAATGTAAATGTTAAAACACCAGAGCTTTTGTTCAAAGGACTGTAAAAAATCAAGTTGCTATTGACAGGGAGTTTTCTCCCGGCAAGCTAGTCTGCATAGTCTAGGGATATGTAACAGAGATTGGTGGGAGATAAAGCCCTTCAGAACTCTTTCCCAGGTTACCTAGCTGTTAATATATGACTGAATTATGAAGTGGCACCTTAGAACTGTGTATGCAATAGTTTCTTGAATATTGTGGGGTTAACCAACCTCTTCATGATTGCATTAAAAGTTCCTTCCATAGTAGGGAACAAATATACACTTGACTAAGTATCCAAGGTTGAACAGCATATATGCTCCGTAAGTTAAACTAAAACTATTATTTTGATAAGTGAGCGAAATACCTAACTACTGTCTGAATTCATATATCTATCTATAGATTAGTGCAGCTTTCAGCCCACATCAGAGAAAATTCATTGTGAAGTAGACAGTGGTTATAATGAAAACTCTTTGATGCAGTCATAAGTATCACAGCTAAGTAAGATTTCTGGTTGCCTCCCTCCTTGGAAGTTTGTTTGGCTCCTACTGGTACTATGAAACCTAGTTCTCAGGGAGGAGGCATTCATATCAGTTGCAGCTCAGGGGTCTCTTGACTCTATTTATAAATTTCATGGTCTCTTCAACAATAGACACTTACTATCCACCCTCATTGAGTAAAGTGCTCTTAGACAGGGAGCCCACAGAAAGTCACAATCAATGAATATACAGAGTTGTGGTTACCAATCACAGTATCTATAAAATATTTCCATATCTATGACTCATAGAACATTTTAGAAAAGTGGGTGGAAAGACTGCAGGAGCCAGAGAATCAGAATTTTGCTATGAAATTATCTCTTCTAGAAGCATCGAAAGTTCTAACTGTAAAGCCTCAACAACATGACCCTAAATATGATTTGAATAAGGAAGATACCCATGAACATGCAATAAAGCATGATGAAAAGCACATGACTCCTCAACTTTACACAAAAAACTGTAGGCAAATGACTAAAGCTTGGAGAAGGAGAGCGTTCCATTCCCCTTTCCCCAGGGGATGCTCACTAATTCATTTTCCAAATACGCAACCCTAAAAACACACACTCAAAAGACATTATTGTAGCATGAATAATAAAAACCCAGAGACAGATATTGGGGTTCAACCCAAAGATCAGAAAAGCAAAGCAGCCAGACCACTAGAGAGCTCTTAGCTCTATGAAATATTCAGACTTAAAGAAAGAGAGTTCCTGTCTCATTTCAATTTATATTCCTCTCTAGTGCTGGAATTAAAGGCGTGCACCACCAGTTCCTGGCCTCTATGGCTAAATAGTGTGGCTGTTGGGATTAAAGTGTGTGCCAACACTGCCTAGCCTGACTAGTGTGGCTGTTTTTGATCTGGTATTCAAACAAGCTTTATTTATTAAAACATAAATGAAATATCATTATGCATTATATAGAGTTAGTAAATTATATTTAAGAAAATATATGTATATACAAATGTACATATACATGAAACAATTATTGATGAAAAAGAGCCCATAAATTTGAAAGAAAACAGAGATCAAAATATAGGAGGAGTTAAAAGGAGGTGCAAGCATGATCCTTCTGCTTCTGCCTGCTCTTCCTAAGGTCCTGAGTTCAATTCCCAGCAACTACATGGTGGCTCACAGCCATCTGTAATGAGATCTGGTGCCCTTTTGAAAAAAGGAAAAGAAAAAGAGACCTGGTCAGTCGTCCTCATCAACTTAGACCCTGAAACCCAATATAGACAAGTTTAACAGAACTGCCATATACGGGCTGCCCATGCATGATTCAGCAGTGCCACAGCATAAATTTCATATTTATTCATTTTTGAACAGAAGAAAGAGAAGGGAAAATGTTGTAATCAAAATGCAATCTTAAAAAAATAAAATAGTAAAATCTAAACTCACTTTTGACCAAAGCAGACACTGTTGAATGCTCAGTTGTAAATGGAAAGTCTATTATACAAACTCTCCCTGTGTGACACAGGGATAGTTATGAAGAAAGGGACAGAAGGTTGTAAGAACTGGAAATCAGAGAGTACCTTAACAAAATAATAATGCCATATTATATGACAGGGCCTCTGTATTCATGATTTCTCAGAAGTGGGGAATAGCTGAACAAGTTCAGAACACGATCAAACTACTGAAAATTCTAGCATGGAAAGATGAGAATCTCATCAAACACCACCAAGGGAAGGAAATATTCAAAATTGATGGTGTCTGGAAAAGAGAGATTCATTTTTATTTATGGCCTTTGTTGGCCCAACTACACATAAAGGCGTGGCCCTACAATCATGAATGTATGGTTTAAACAAAATAAGGACATGAAATTGGGAAGAGTGAGAGTGTGAGCAGTGGATCTGTGATTCGCTGGAAGAAGAACAAGGTGAGAAAGAAGTTTCACACATGAAATAATTTGTTGTAAATTATAGATGAGATGGTGAAAAGCTAGCAAATAACTTTTATTCCATATTCGCAGTGTCTCCTTGACTTACAAGTCAGAATCACTGCCAGGCTACTGGAATGCTGACTGAATTCCTAGACAACTTGGGTATTTCACTATTTTCATCTAATAAGTATATTTAAATTATATTACTATTCATATAACAATTTATCTTACAATTATTGTAATTTGGATACATAAGATCCTTCATATGCCCCTTTGTTTGAATGATTCATCCCCAGCTACGGGACTGTTTGGGAAGGAGGTTATGGAATTTTAGACTGTTGAGACTCAGTGTAGGGGTGAATTTAACTTTTATCACAAAGCTCCACTTCTTGCAGAGACAATTGCCAGCCACATACTGTTAATCCTGATGCCGCATTTTCTACGCGTCCTCCTTGTTATAAGGGGATGATGACCTCTAACTTTAAGCACAAAACCTTCCTTCTTTAAATGAATTCTCCAGATATTTGCTCATAGCAATGAGAAAAGAAACTAATATGTTTATTAGCTTCTGATGTTTAATGCATATTGAACTTTTTTGTTGTTTTTTTTTTACATTTTTATTACTTGTTTTATAATTACCCTCTCAATTAGTGTATGAAAACAAAACAAGTTCTCAGGAAATATGTACCATGTCCTGTCATTGAGATTTCGGCTACATTACAAATCACATTTTATAAATTTACTTATATCCATTCATGTATATCTATTGTCTCTGTACATCATAATTCTAAAAGAACATAGAAAATAAGGATTTAGAGTTTAAAATTACATTAAGGACAATAGGTTTTGGGGACAAGAGAAAAATGACAACATTTCTAAGATAGACATCAAGCCTTTTTGAGGAAGTGATAATAATATTTTAGAAGAAGGAAGATAAAACTGTTACAATAGAATCAAATCATGCCTAGACTTCCTGAGTTATTCATTTAAAATAATTAGGCCTTTAACCAAACCAGTGATTTGTTGCAGTTAATGTGTGTTAATAAAGCAGGTAGGACAAAAGGATATACTATATGACACACAGGGGTCCCAGTACCACCAGAACAAATGCCAGAAGGTGTTGGAGAGACAGGAAAGAAGCAGAAGCAAAGAGGTGTTTTTGTTCATGTTGTGGTTGTTGTGTTGTGTGTATGTGTGTGTGTTGGTTAGTTTAATTTGTTCCTGTTTTAGTTTGTTTGCTTACTTACTTTGTTTTGTTTTCTTTTGTGGGGGGGCAAGGAAGAGGTGGGGGAAGTATATGGGGGATTGTGAGGTGAGCAGAATTGGGGAGCATGAAGAGAAACTCTCAAAGAATCAATAAAAAAGTTAAATTTAAAAAATAATAATTAATTTTATTCAACTGGAGTTGTTCCTCAAGACTTGGGAAGCAAGTGATGAAATATACAACTGTTTCCAATGCAGGGACAATTGATTATGGCATCACCTATTGATAAGACTAATGAAACACCATGGAAGACAGTGGAAAGATTTTTGAGAGCCAGAGGAGAAGGACCTCTGATGCTGGATAGAGATTTCTAGACATTACAGGGAAGTTGCACTCATGGACTCTCAACAACATGGCTGTCTAATTGAGGCCTGCATAACAGGAGTTTTCAGGACAACATACATGGGGGAATTGACAAGTCCTATCTCTGAGTTGTAGGTTATCAATGGGAGCCAAGTGACAAAGCAAGAATAAGTTTTCTCCGAGGAATAAACTTTATGATAGTTCACCTAATCCCAAATGATCAGCACTAATCATATCTACATAGGAATGAAAATAAATGGGTTCAAAGAGGAACAGATGCACACACACACACATAAATACAGTACACACAAATGCATAAACATACACTAATACATATGTTTAAAAAGAAGACTTCATGAATTTGAGCAAGTGGGAAGAAGAAGAAAGAAAAATTGGGAGGGAGAAAGGACAAATATACTAAAATGAATTTGTAGTATAAATCATTGGAAACAAACAATGCTCCAATTGTATATTCTAATAGTCACTAAATAATTAAAACATCACTAAATTAAGAATCAAGGAGTTTGGTTTGAGGTTGTGTCTGCTAGTAATGTCAGAAGCTATACCCATAAAGTATCTTCAACACGACTGTCCAAATGTGAACTGAGCCAGGACAACAATAGACATGGAAGTAGATGGGGAAATTGAGGAATCAACCCTACACAAGAACTAAAGGTAACTAAGGAATGCTGAGAATGGGAAGATAGTCTTCCCTGGAAAAAGCACACAAACTGGCTATATTATAATGGTCAGTCCTGAAATCATACATACAAATAACAGTATACACACTAAGCAGGTGTATTTAGGGATATATGTATGTATGTATATACATGTATATATATACATGTAACAATTCATGAGAAAAAAGAGGCCATTAAGGAGTATATGGGAGAGTTTGAAAAGAGGAAAGAGAAGAAATAAATAATGTAATTTATTTATATTATTTCCACAATTTCCCAAAATAAAAGAAATTTAAAAGGCTGATATTTTCGTTATCAGTTTGAATTTACAGTCTAGATTATATTGTCAATGACAGTTACAGTTACAGTGTACATTTATCTGTGTCATTTGTATTAAATAAAGAAAAACAAGCTTGAATCAAATAAAAAATCCTGTTCTCAAAGGGATTACAGTCTGTCCTTCTTCCCAGAATTCCGTTATCTTTTCCCCACTTATCTAAGTCCTGCCCTATCAAAAGGCCAAGCAAGTCTCTTTATTCAACCAATGAAAGCAACAGAAACACAGAAGGACCTCCTACACCATTTCCCCTTTTCTGTTTAAACAAAAAAGAAAGGCTTTCATTTTAACATAATAAAATTATATATAACAAAACAGTTATCAAGCAAGAATTACAGTTACCATATTTATATCTACTTTACCTTTTATCATACTCACCAAGCAAAGACAAACCCAGAAATCAATCAGCTCCTAGACCTGTTACTGCTACAATGCCAGATGCCTAGTGCCAGTATAAGATGGAATCAATACTAGTCAGGACAATATGTCATTACCAGATTCCAGCTATCCTCTAGCAACAGACCCTGTATATTCCAACATAGATGAAGACAAGTAAAAAACTTTAAATCCAACTATATGAAGATGATAGAGGTCTTCGAGGAGGAAATGAATAATTTCCTTAAAGAAATTCAGTAAAACACAATTATACAATTGGAGAAAATTAATAAATCCCTCAAAGAAAGCCATGAAAACATGAATAAGCAAGTGGAGGAAATGAATTAATTCTTCAAGGAAATACAAGAAAAAACGGGCAAACAATTGAAGGAAGTACATAAAACTGTTCAAGACTTAAATATAGAAATAGAAGCAATAACAGAAACATACCAAGAGAATCATGGAAATGAAAAATTTAGGAATGATAATGAGGCAAGCTTCAGCAACAAACTACAATAAATGGAAGAGAACATCTCAGGCATTGAAATGATGGAGAGATATATTAGTCAAAGAAAATGTTGAATCTAAAAATTCCCTGATATAAAAACACCCAGGAAATTTGAAACACTATAAAAAAAAGGCCAAACCTGGAAATAAGAGGAATACAGGAAAGAGAAGAATCCCAACTTAAAGTCCCAGAAACATTTTCAACAAAATCATAAAAAAAATTTCTAACCTAAAGAAGGAGATGCCTATAAATGTTGAAGAAGCATACGGAACATCAAATAGATTTGATAGCAAAGAAAGTCCCATTGCACCAAAATAATCAAAACACTATACAAAAAATAAATAATATTGAAAGCTGAAAGGGAAAAAGTAAGAAGTGACATAAAAAGACAGAAATATTAGAATCATATCTGTCTTCTTAATCAATACTCCGAAAGCCAGGGGGCTTGGACAGATTTGGTACTAACTCTAAGAGACTGAGATGCTAACCCAGATTACTAACCCAAGCAAAACTTTCAATCACCATATATATAGGGGAAATAAAATATTCCATGATAAAGACACATTTAAACAAGTCCTGTCTACAAATGCAGCCTTACAGAAAGTGTTAGAAGGAAAACTAAATCCTAAGAAGTTTAACTATACCCATGAAAACACAGGAAATAAGTAACCTCACATCAGCAAAACCTAAAGAAGGGAATCTCTTTCTCTCTTTCTCTTTCTTTCTTTTTCTCTTCTTCTCTTCCCCTCTCTTTTTCTCTCTCAAACACACACACACACACACACACACACACACACACACACACACACACACACACCCCAGCAGC